>KN501290.1:10077-42194 GCA_000787155.1 Scartelaos histophorus | reverse complement strand
TTTTTATGTTGATCATCTTATCTCATATAATTGATGCCATAATTATTTTAGAGTGATTTCTAGTGTTTGCTGTATAGGGGAAAGAGGAAAATAACCAAGACCAAACCACGACCAGTAGATGGCGCTCAAGTACAATGCAGTTGAATGTACAGGTGAGTAGTTCTGTGATTCATCAGTGTGCCCTTTGCTATCACTGCTCCCCATCTAGTGCTCATGACTTTTCAGATCCTTCCAATTAAAGGCTTCCTCTGTGACAGATCCCCTTGCACAGACCCTCCACCTGGTGTTGAGTGATGCCCGGTGAATAAAATCTGCCCCCCCACTCTGCCCCCCTCATCTGACCACACAATATACAACAAGAGATTGTGCAAAAAACGTGTCATGCCACTTTGGATACTGACGTACCTTTCCTGGACAGATCCTCCCACCTCACCCATTTAGTCCCACCTGTGCAGCCCCTCCGAGAGTCCCAAATCGAGGCCAGAGGAGCGGAGAGGATGGGGAGCATGGGGACAGAGATAGTGGCTTTTCTCTTGACGATTTCGGGCTGGATTTTGGTGTCGTCCACGCTGCCCACCGACTACTGGAAAGTGTCCTCTGTGGACGGGACGGTCATCACGACGGCGACGTTCTGGTCAAACTTGTGGAAGACCTGCGTCACTGACTCCACTGGTGTCTCCAACTGCAAGGACTTTCCCTCGATGCTGGCTCTGGATGGTGAGTGGTAAATAGTTTCATCTACCTGCTCAAAAACAAATACAATTAAATGTATAAGACAAAAACTGACACTTATTCACTTGTTTTCACACAATTCTATTCTATATAATGTGACGCCCTTTTTTTGCTTAATGTTTTGGTTTAAACAGATAATCAACCATAAATTTATCATTTTCCATGTGTTTCAAAATGATAGAAAAGACTATTTAAAACTGAACTTTTTTTTTTTTTATTTTAAAGTCTTCAAAATGTCATGGAAAGCTAAAACATGATTTGTAATTCAAAGGGATGTTGCTGCTACACAATTAAACAATGTCTTCAGTTTGCCCACCAATGCTTAAATGACCAAATGCCAATTATTATTAACGGTTGTCATTTTTTCCTGTTCTGTAGCTTACATCCAGGTTTGCAGGGGTCTCATGATCGCAGCAGTGTGTCTGGGTTTTTTCGGAGCAATCCTCGCTCTGGTGGGAATGAAGTGCACGAAAATTGGAGGCTCAGACACCGTTAAAGCTCGTCTGACTGTCCTGTCCGGTTTTCACTTCATACTATGTGGTAATCTGGAAATATATCAAATAAAATACATTATGCAAAAGTGTAACTTGCTTTGAAACACCTCATAGGGCTGTGCTGTATGACTGCCTGCTCCATATACGCTCGCCGGATCACCACAGACTTCTTTGACCCCCTTTTTGTAGCCCAAAAGTAAGTCCTGAGGATTAAAGGGAGAATTTGGCAGGTCAAGATGGAGATCAAAGTAGTCACACATACCGCATGATTTCCTTCATGTTTTTTTTCTTTCCAGATTTGAGCTGGGAGCCGCTTTGTTCATCGGCTGGTCGGGATCAGTTTTATGTATTATAGGAGGCTTCGTGTTCTTTCTGTCGCTGTCTGATGGATTCAGTTTGAGGCAAGTTGGAGACGTAATTTAACATTGTGAAACAAACCTGCTCAGTTATGTTTCATTTACTCAAAACAGACCACAATCTAATAGCACATCTTGTTTCATAACTGAGAGTCTAAATGGTTTGATGGATATTAGTGATACAGTGTGTCATTCCTGAATGTTTCCTTTGTTTTCACTCTTGTAACATTTCTACAATGAAAGTCACCTTCGCCTGAGGTACTATTGAAAACATTGAGTCTTAGAGCCAAAAATATTCACTTTATTTTTGCCTATTCATTGCTGTGTTGTGTGGCAGTTCAGTAAATTAACCCAAGATCACTCCCTCGTTCTTGTTTGCACAGGGCTGAGTATTCGTACAGAGGAGCAGCATCTTTTGCGACAGCGCGGCACTGCCCCAGTAAAGCAGCAGGCAGCAGTCAGCACAAGGACACACACGAGCAGAGACAGTTTGGGAGAAACGCATACGTGTGAAAATAATACCTCTGCTTTATTCCACGTGTTCGTACCAGCGTCAGCTTATTCTATCAGTGACTTGTTAAAAGTACACACTCATTTTTGTGATGGAACAGGAAATTTGATTTGGCACAAAGCTTGCCTAAAACTCACCAGTCTCCTTCAACAAGTTGTCTGTGTCCAAATCCCCTTTTATAATTCCAATGATATTGAATGTGTATTTGAGAGATTCTTTGGACATTCCTCTAAGAATAGGAGAAGAGTATAATTTAAAAGATTTATATGCATTTACATGGAGATGATCATAATATGTATAATACAGTTAATTTCTAAAATATAATTTCAAATGGATTTGACCTCCAGGTCACTGAGTGTCCAGCCTGGTGCTATCTCCTAAGATCAGAGTCTTCCTGACCAGACGTTCCTCGTCCATCTCCACCTGTGAATATTATCAGAAGGACCCCAGTGCTCTGTTATCAGGCCTGCTCTGATACCTGAACCAGCAGAGGCTGAGCTTCACAACCTTAGATCAGTAAACAAGTGTCAGGTGTCCACTGCACTGAGCTAAAAGGCTGCATTGTTTTCCATCTATAAAACCATTCACTCTACTTTATTTTATTTGCATCTTATAATCATAAAACATATATAAATGATAAGATATACTTTTGAAATTGTTGACTGAATGTGTTTGATGCACTACTGTGCCACTAGATGGCAGTAATGCATCACAATGAAGATAAACGAAGATAAACCATCTTCAGACTGCCCTTTTAATATTTAAATCAAATACAGATCATTCATTTAATAAACAAGGAGATTGTTGTTCAGTTTGTTTGGATGTAATATAATCTATTGCCTACACTACAATCAGTGTCACACTCCTTTACAGTTTTGAATAGAGGATTTTATCATTGCACCATGTTTAACTTAATAGCTCAAGACTTAAATGTGAAGATGTCTGTCATCCCATCTTAAAGAACATTCCTCCCTCCCTGTATCTTATATTAACCCACATGTAAGACTAATTATAACTTGGACTAAGACGCTGGTGTATTAATAGGCCCTTCATACAAAGAGGTCATGTTATATGACTAATAACAGGCTTAAGGCCCGGGGCAAAGTGAAGAATGTACATCACCTTCATAGCATCCATGCTAATAACTTCTCACAGCCAATATCTATGAGATTCTTCAGGAGATTATTGCAGATTAGCGTCGTTAACATTTCAACGGCAATGTTGAAAAGTCTATCCTGAGCAGGTTTGAAGCTTGTGCCAACCAAAAATACGTTCTAATTACAAATACAACTTTCTTATTATATAACAGATCAAGAGATATTAAGTAAGGAAGGAACTGAGTGCAATATGAGACATTTGCTTAGCACTCAAAGTTAAACTTGCAAACATCTATGGGAACTTGGGTGCAGTCTTTCACCCTCATGTTTTGTTTTCTAAAGTCGCTGAATGGCTCAGATTCATACCTGAGATTGTGTTCAGTTGAGAGCAGCTCAGTGAGTCCTGTGGCCCTTTAGGATGCACCATGATCTGTGGATAGTGCAGAGACACAGGACAATCAGACTGGATTTTATGGACTGAAAACATCAAGAAGACGTTTTTAGCTGTGAAGTTTGGCAAATAAACAATATGAAGATCAGAGTGGTGCAGATATGGGGCTTCCTCATGACAGTCCTTGGGTGGATTTTTGTGGCCTGCACCATGGCGATGGAGGGCTGGAAAATCAGTTCTATTGGAGGCATGGCTGGATCATCCATTATCAAAGTGGCTTGGTACTGGTCTAGTCTGTGGAGGTCTTGTTTTACAGACTCCACCGCTGTCAGTAACTGCTACGACTTCCCAGTGCTGTGGTCAGTGGAGGGTAAGTCCGTGCATTGTCTTTAAACGAAAAAACCCAAATGAATCCGACTTGCTTGTTTATTTTTCTCTTTTCTAGGACACATCCAAATAGTGCGTGGGCTGCTAATGGCTGCCCTTTCTTTGGGCATGCTTGGCTTTGTGCTTAGTATGTTGGGAATGGAGTGCACATATATAGGAGGCCAGGATGTTTCTAAATACAAGAAGGTCTACGCCGGAGGGTGGTGTCATATTATAAGCGGTAAGTTCATGTTCAAGTTCATTTTTTTTATTAATTTATCTATTTTTTTCTTGTCTGTAATATTTTCTTGTCAGTTTTATGCAAGTTCAAACCTTTTTGTTCTGTAAAGCACTAAAGATAATGCAGTTTCCATGGTGACACAATGCACAAATCAGCAACACAGACAAAAACTTTTCTATTTAGGTATTAATTCAACTCTTTCCGGTCAGATTGTCTTAAAATAAAGTCCAGATTAAAGCCTAACTATAGAAAAAGAGCTTCAAAAAAGAGTAGTGTGTTCAATTAGGGGTTAGTAATTAATTAAAACCACCAGGGAATGTTAATTAATTACCTTCCTTACAAATTGTGGCTTTTTTAGGTGTGCTGTCTACAAGTGGATACGGTGTTTATGCTCAATATGTCTCTGTGGAATACTTTAACCCTGACTTCCATGACCTTAAGTAAGTACAAATACATATTAAAGGTCCTATATAGGGAAAACTGACACTTTAAACCATATTATGTGTTTTGTGTCATTTTTGTGACGTGTTGTGTTTTATGTCACTCACACATGTTTGAGTAACCCACATCTCGAAAGCTCAAAATATTCTGTTCCACCTTGTTATGTCATGAAGTGGTACTTTTCAAGTTTCCTTTAATCTTTTTAGAGATGATCAGTTCCAGGGCTGAAATTATCCAAATGATTCTAGTGAACATGGAGTTTAAAAACATAATGGAGCACTTCCTGTATAACCACATGTTTTCACAATGTTTTCAGTTTGATAGAAGAATACAGCCTAAAAATACAGGGTTTGTGTGATGCGTGAGTTGAGTTGTTTTTGGTGAGGAAACAGCATTATAACATAAATCAGAATATAGTGTAGGTGTGACTGTGTGTTTTTTTGTCATTGAGGTGGTTTTCAATAATTTTTCCATGTCTTGAAATGCAGATATGACCTTGGTACGCCGCTGTTCTTGGGCTGGGTCGGTTCTGGCTTCCATATGGCCGGTGGTTTCTTCTACCTGTGGTCCGTGTGCAGGCCTCTGTGTGGAGGAGGAGAGCCAGTGTGAGTGTACAAAACATATCATTATTATCTTAACAAGTAAGAGGGGCCATCGGTAAATAAGGAGCTCCACTTCCGCAATAAATAGCACAAAAGCGAAGGCCACATGTTCCCCATTAAATAAAACATGTGTGTACACTTCGACTCGGTAAGCAAACATGGCCTAAAGCAGCAGAATGGAAGAATAAGGGAGTATTTAAAAGGAATTCCTGTTTGCTGTAGATCTATACAGCTTTATTTCATTATTACTTTAATAGCTTTCCCAGATCTTAAAACGTGAAGATCCTATTTGACTATAAACCTCCTCATAAACTATAGATAGATTTGCATATTCACGTCGGCTGTAAGTGGAATTTGATGACTACACGCCACATAAGTTTCAAACATGTATTGACTTGAAAGTAATACTTGTATACTTATGTCTAGCTTTATTGGTTTAAGAAATACCAGTGCACTTAAAACTAGGCTTGTCGTGACAATATTGAGTTCAAAATATGTCAGATGGAATAGTACTTTTTGTATTGTGGTCTTTTTTAACTACTAAAGTGACAGTAGTTAGTAATCATGAATAGTTTTTTGAGTATAATCCTGCTTTAGGGTTATTGTGTGGTTTCTGTATTATCATTTATCATGAATATTTTCTTATATCACACTTCAAAATGTGTTACTATGTCAGGTCTACTCACAACTGAACCAGGGATGGCAAGATTAGATATGAACATTTGGGGGCCAAGTCAGAAAATATGAACAACTTTTTAAATAAGTATAATAATCTTGATGTTTTTTTCAGGGTGGTAACTGTTGGAGCTTTACCAGACGTGGAGAAAAACACCACAACCAACCTAAACAAGTCTACCACAGCCTTGTCCACCCAGTCGGGCCGCACCTCCAGATCCAAATTTTCCTCTATTTCCGAGCTTTCGTCCAAACAGTCAGACGTATCGGAAATCTCCTCCAGGTCGGCTCGCACTTCCAAAACGGGACGCACATCCAGAACATCCAGGACTCCTAGGAGCCCCAGGGCGGCGGGCTCCCGAGCCACTTCCACCTCCAGATCGGGCTCAGAGTCAGGGAGGTCTTCCAGGTCCAGTTTATCCACCATCTCAGGGTCCAGTAAAAGCAGTAGGAGCAGTAGGAGCAGCGGGAGCAGTGGGAGCAGCCGCACAGTGTCTACAATATCCGCAATTTCCAGGAGTGAAACGACCCCGTTTGTGAAGAATTCCTACATATAAAAATACAAAAAAGATGTAAGATGACTGGTTTAAAATGTGAAGGTCTGACATGTGAAATATATTGTAGCATTTTGTAAAATATTGTGTAATAAAAAAAATTGTCTTTTAATTTCGGTTGATTATTTTTATCCAGTACATTTGAAGGCTGGAATTATAGTTATAGCAAACTAGGAAGAACAGGCTGTACACACAAACAGTATTAGTATGTTCAATCATGTAGTAATAACTCTAATTTGAACTACAAAGAGAAATGAGCAAACACAAGTTGTATGTAGAGAGATTCACCAATCCAGCTTTTTGAATCCGATACCGACACTATTTGCCAGTATCAACAGATACCAGAGCAGACTGAAAACATCATCATTTATTTTCTTTAAACAACAATATCTTGAATTTCTCTTGGTATCAAAATAGTATCTCTCTCTTGCTCTTGACCAAATTGATCCAAATGTGTTATGTAACCGTTATTTAACTCTAAAGTAACTACAGAACAACTTTGTGTAAATAAAAGTGCATTAGATCGGTGCATCTCTAATGAACACGTTATGATAATGTTAGAAACCGCATGTGTTTTGCATGTGTGCGCTCTCGTGCAGACACCTCCCCGTTTGTAAATCCACTCACTGCTTTGTCTTGTTTTCCTTACATCATGTTCTCTCCCTGAGTCAGGCCTGGGCAGTGCTGTTTACACCTCAAACAATTCTCCTGCCACACAGATGGAAGTGAATGTTGAAACAGATTGACTGTAAAATATTTTATGAGAGAAGTAACACAACACATGTTTGTGATGTATTATGGAAACTGAAGTTAAAAAAAAATCAACAGCTTAAAATGCTCTGTTCCACCTTGTGACACTATGAAGAGGTAACTTTGTTTGTTCAATAGAGATAAGGCAGTTCCAGGGATAAAATTACCCAAATGATTCCAGTGAAAGTGCATGGTTTTTAAAAACTTGATGAGCACTTCCTGTATTCCTGTGTTTTCTGTTTGAGAGAAGTGCGCAGCTTAATCGAGGGGTTTGTGTGGTAAAAATGTGTGAGTAAAATAAAACAGAACTCCAGGTATGTCTTTGATGAGGAAACAACATTATAACAGATGAGTAAATAGCATAATATGTGCTGTTTAACATATATGTACAGTATGAAATGAAGGTTTGGGTTTTTCTTTCAGGAAATAACATGATGTTGCTTTTAATAAAATCAGTGAACTGGTAATATACGGTTTACAAAAGTAATAATTTGTAACAGTACCAGTTACCAACAAAGCGGGAAAAACTTCAAATAAAGACAAAATAAAATGCTAAAAGTATAAAGCTGTTATAAACATATGACATCATCTTCCTCTATTTCTGACTCCAGTCCTGGGAACAAAAAGGTGCTTATGGAGCAGAACAATCTAACAGATAAGAACTGGCCAAACACCTACAGCCCTTTGTCGCAGATGCACCAGCGAAGTGAAAAACAGTGTGTCGAAGTTAGTGCCTTTTCTCTGGGGGAAATCTACTCACCATGAAGTATCGGACGGTGGTTATGTATGTGGAGATTGGCAGTTTTGTGAGCTGTTTATGTGGATGGATACTGGTCTGCTCCACTCTCCCCACAGAGTACTGGACATTCTCTGAAGTAGGGAGCATTGTCTTGACCACAGCAAACTATTACTCAAACCTGTGGCGGGATTGTGTATCTGACACTACTGGAGTTTCGGACTGCAAGGATTACCCCTCCATGTTGGCTCTGCCTGGTAGGACTTCACAAATATATCACATCACACATTTAAATGACTCTAATTAATTATATAATGTATTTTTTCCTAGTATTCTTACATGCATGCAGAGCTCTGGCTGTGTGTGCAGTCATCACAGGTTTCTTTGGTGGAGTCCTCACGCTCATTGGGATGAAATGCACTAAAATAGGAGGATCAGAGATTGTTAATGCCAGAGTCACATTTGCAGGAGCCCTCACCTATTTAGTTTCAGGTAGAAATAATAATAATTAAATGTAACAGTTAATGACAAGTATAATAAATGTGTTTTCTTGTAGGATTCTGTGGGATGATCACCTATTCCTGGTGGGCCCATAAAGTTATTAGTGAGTTTGTGGATCCAAATTTCAGGGCACAAAAGTAAGTGAAAGTTTAAAGGTGCACTGCGTAACATTTCTAGCAGAGGGTGTGTCCATGGAAATGTTATTGCTTTCTGTTGAATGTTCTACAATATAAATCTATCATGAAGGTGGCAAGCAGGTTACACCACTATGCTACATTACAATTCAGATCTGTGGAGAGTCACCCTTATTCACAGAAAGAATTAATTTACCTTTGAGCAACAGAAACAGGGGTAATGATAAATGTGTTAAAGTCATACCACGGAACAATCCAGACAAAACAATATCTCCATGGGGACAAGTAGCTGGAGTAGGTAGCTGATTCTCTGCTGGAAAATAGGCGAATATTTAAGTGTGTTTTACAGAAATGTTATATTTATAAACTTCTAGATTTGAGCTTGGTGCTGCTGTTTTTGTTGGATGGGGAGGCTCAATTCTGCTCATTTGTGGGGGAATTGTACAAGCATACTTCTCAGGGAAAGAAAGCCTGCCATCAAGGTAAATTGTCAAACTTAAACATTTGATACTGAAAGAATATAGATCCTAATCATTTCATATTATTATCAGTTCCACAGACAGACGCAGAGTGTATGGGACTTACATGACCAGTCGCAGCAGACGCACCTACATGGCCCCGGCCTCCAGAGTCACCCTGGTCCCACCTCTGTTCTACGAAAGGAGAAAAAGCAGAACCACAAGAGGGACAAGATCTGCAAAAACCATCAACACATACAACCGGGACACTTTCGTTTGAGATTTGAATATAGAAAAAAAAAGTGCATTGTAAAAAATATATATACATATAAGCATTATGACAAGAACTCTTTGAGACAACATTGTATTGAAAAGGTTTTATTGTTCTGTATAAATATTTTCTATACAAAAATTACATTTTTTTTTGTTTAAAAACTTACAAAATACATTGTACAAAACACTGGTAACAGAGTAATAAATGTGACTTTACTAAAAACAACTGATCTGTGACATTTGTATTTGCGTTAATAATAAAACAGTTCATTGGCGTACAACATTGGCACAATGTATTCCTACATTAAAATAGTGCAATCTAGTCAAACTAAGATATGTGATTTCCTTATTTCAGGATATTTTTAACAGTGCAATTCCCTTTCTGAAATATTGTGGTCTGTAGTATATTGCTATTTGGCGTGTGTAGAGGACTTGTAGTAGTGTTGGCTGAGGTTTATGGTTTTGCATATGGCCTACGTAATATTTTCTATTTAATTATTGCTGAAGTCGTCATCACTGGCATCACTGATGGAGTAAATGCTGCTTTTCAAAGTGCTTCCTGTACTCGCTTCAGTCAAACCTTTAGAACAAAAGGCAAAATTAGCATGAAACTTAATCATATTGAAGCATATTTGTGGTATGTAAGGGACTACTGACTTGACTTGGGTCCCTTTCCGGTGGACGTACCCCACACACTGGTGCTGGCTGAGTCCAGGCTCTTCCTCAATGGTACAGAGCCATGGACTGGTTTCGACACTTTCTCCTCCAAAGATGAGACCCACTCATTGCTCTCTTCTAGATCTGTGCACTGCCACAAACAAGCAGGACATCAGCATTTTCAATATTTATTTAAACTACGCACAATTTTATCATTACATTTCATTTTAAGCTCAGTTAATTTACTTTATCATAAAGGTCTTACAGAGAGTTCTTGAACTTCATCTTTCCTCTCAGGCAAAATGCTAATGCCCCCTGCTGGTTTCTTGCCCAGTCTATCTGTAAACTGCTTCTCAATTTTTTTGCCCATTTCACTGATTTTATTTTCTGAAAAAAAGAAAACAAGAAAAGATGAAATAAAATCACTCATTTCTTGTTTAGTCCTTTACAAAATACAATTGTTTGCATTACCTTTCCCAAAGCTCTTCCTCTCCACGTTTCCATTCTGGTCTTTGAAGCTCTGAAAGCCTTTAGGATCGATCTCCTGGAGCTCGCTGACTTCAGACCACGTTTCTTCATCTTCACTGTCCATCTTTATCACCGTTGTCTTGGTGACTTCTGTGGTCAGCCCTCTGGTAGGTAGGCTGCTGCCCGAGGTGACTGAGGCCTGTTTGGTTAGAACTGGAGTGGTTCTGTTCCGGACCGGACTGGATTTTTTCCTCTGGTCCAACTGAAGCTCTTCCTCGGCGTCTGTCTCCTCTTCTTCAGATTCTTCGTCTGAGCTGAAAGGAGGGGTCCTTGAGAGTTACACAAACATTGTTCAAAATAATTAAGGACTTTAAGCCAATGTATGCTACCTTGGCAGAAATGCTATAAAGTAAATGATGAAGTAAAAATGTATAGCGCTAGCAACATAATCAATTCAAAATCAAAACCTGTTGCCCAAACAATAATTTATTTAATATTGTAGGTCTTTACATGGAAGGGTATCTCCTCAGCGGGGTCTTGTCCTTGGGGGTGGAGGTTTTTGGTAGTGACACAGACTTAGATCTCGGGGCAGGCTGTGGGGTTTTGGCCTGCCTCTCTGAAGATACAGACATCACATTTGTTGCTTTGGAAGGCAGGCTATTGGAACGAGGGTAGATCTGCAACACTGCACAAACACACGCTCATTAAATACACTGGGAATGACAAAGCACGGGTCACATACCAGATTTGGAAAGCATGGGTGATTTCTAATACCTTGCATTGGTTGTTTGTTTCTGTGATCGCGGCTCTTCTTTGGACGTCCCACTTTGTCGTCTAAGGTGTCGCTAACTTCCTGTCGATAAGACCAGTATTCGGGCAGCTCTTTCGATGTCCTCTGTCGCTCCGAATGCACCTTGACAAGTATCGACTCCATCTCTTTGGTCTTCAGTGCAGTACGATTCTGAGAAGAGAAACAGAAAGTTCCAGAAGTAAGTTATTAATTCATTTTTCCCAAAGCTTTTTGAAAAATGTAAATATTAAGAGTACATTCTAAGCAGCTACGTGATAATATCTGGTTATTTTAAGTCCAAAAATGCCTTTTAAAACACAAGATTATGCAAAATGTTTTAATAACTTTGAGGTTTATAAAGTTTCAGAAACAGATTTAAAATAAAATTATAAGTCTTGTGGTCCTACAAGTTTTCAGAAAATCTATGAGGAAAATTAATGAGAAATTTATTTCCAGAACTGGAGGGTGGGTGGTCTCTGCTGAGCTCCATAGATGTGTATTGTGTTTAACTGTATTATTGACAATATTTGGCTAATGAAAATGTATATATATATGTACTAGTATGACTGTACTCACAGGTTTGACTCCATAGCTTTCGAGCTTTCTCATGACAGACTTCTCCAGCTCTGGCCTCATCTCTCTCCTGAGGTTGGGGTTTCTTCTCAGAGCACTGATGGCAGTCCGCTGTTTCTTCTCTGGTGCTGGCTCTGGTTTTCTCTCCATTGGCTTTGCCTCAGATACACTGCTGGACTCTAGAAAGTAACAGGGCGCTGTCAGTGTGTGTTTACAGTGTCGTACTGAGATATAAAGCAGCGTGATACAAGCGCTGCATGCCAACACAAATGAAGAGAGTTAAGGCTGAGTGAGGAAGCCAGATGAGAATCCCTCCATGCAAGTTTGCGCCATCGAGGTGCAAGGATGTCACTCTAAATAATGACTCTGAACTATTGGCACTGCTGTAAGTGACTACCATCCAGTTTAAAGGGCCCATATTACACTATTTTATGATCAGTTCTGAAATAATTCTTCATAGTTTCTTCATCGCAAACTGCCTGGATTTGTGTTTTGTTTATTCACACATGTCTTAACACACAAACCCTGCATATTTAGGCTGAGTACTCATACTGAAAACACTGTGATCCACCTTGTGATCTCATGTAGTAATACAGGAAGTGCTCCACTGTATTTTTTATTTCCATATACCTTCATTAGCATCATCTGGTATTGCCAATCTCTACTGAAATAAAGGTAAAAGGTAGAAGTTAACTTGAAAACTATCACTTCATGACATCACAAGTCAGAACAGAGCATTTGAGTGTTGGAGATAAATAGACTAATGGACTAATAATAAGGGTTTCATGAAACATGTAAATAAAACAAAGCACAACTCCAGGTATGGTTTTTGCATTATAACATGGTTTAATGCTCACAAGGACCTTTAAGTGGGTTGAGGTCATATTAATGCCTTTGCTATCAACATGCTAAGATTATTTAAGATGGTTTAAGACTAAACTCCTGATGAAACGACCTTTAAGGACAGACTGATACATTCATGCAGACAGCATGCACTGAGGCGGCTCTGCTGCATCTATTTTACCTCTGTCCTCTTCTGACAGCTCCTGTATAGGGTCCAGCATAAGAGCAGAGGGGGGCTCCTCTTTATGGACAGCACAGGTCAGAGGTCATTATATATGTCAGATAAATGAAGCGAGACAGTAAGCATGCTACACCTAATATGGATTTTCTTTATAAACATAACTCTATGAATGTGGATTTTCAAGAAGGAAAATAAGCTCTGTTCTTGTAAAGAATATTACTTACCAAGAACAACTCTCTTTTGTTTAAGCTCTGGTGCTGCAGATGTGTGTAGAACTAAAAAAAGGATAAAATATGTTTATATTTAAATTTTCAAATTAAAAATAAACAAAAAATAAACATCTATAAATGTACCTTGTGTTTCAATAACTTTGGCTGGTGGGCTGGATGCCATCTTCTTCATCTGTAAAACAAATACCAAATACTCTTATAAATTGAGTTTACTGCATCACCTCTTTCAAATATACAGTATGGGGTCTTTAAACATTGAATGCAGCTAATAAAGGAAATCCTGAACAAGGCCTGACCTTGTGGCGTGTTTCCTGTCAGCGTAAATGGCTGTGTGATACTGTGAATGAGGACTGACCTGCTCCTTCTGGTTTTTGATGATTTGTTCCTTCTCCATCAGTTTTCGGCCCCACTCCTGTTTAAGCTTCTGACTGTGCTCCTGTTGCTCTGACACCGCAATCTGCATTCTGTTGAGCTCGTTCAGTAACTAACCAAGAGAGAACGACAGATTATTTTGTTATGACACATAATAAAATGATAAATAAAAGTAAAAGATGAGCAAAAGCGTACCTGATTTTTCTCTGATTCATGCTGATCTTTCATATCCTGCAGTCTAGAGTCAAACTTTTTGTCCTAAAACACAATATTATTAGGGTACTTATCTTAATTTACTTTTATTTACATTTTGTGGAAGTATTTTTTGTCACAGTTACCTGCTTCTTGAGCTGCTGTTCAAGTTTATGTATCGCTTGTTTCTGCATTTCCTTATAGTTATCCAAGTCTTTTTCTGGTTCCATTTGCACAGGACTGGACTTTCCTGGTTTTGTTGACAGCTGCTGATTTGCTTCCTAACAATTGTTATTAGAAAATGAATGCCTTACTACACGATATTACACATAGAAGGTAAAGGTGTAAATTGTGCGTACATTAAGCGCTTGAATATTACGAGTGTACAGGAATTCCATCTCCCGCCGTATACCGTCTCTACAACCCTCAATCTTTTTGTCCATTCGAGCCATCTCCTCGGCCTTAAAACGATCCAGCTCCCTTGTTAGGTCTCTGTGCAAAGACTCTTGCTCTTTTTCCTGAATCAAAAAGGTAAGACACGATTTAACAAATAACCTTTACTTATTAATAACTGTTTTTTATAAACAAATTGGAATTCATTTGTACCTGGGCTATTTTGGTTTGTAGGGTCAATTGCTGTTGAACAATCTGCTCCTTTAAACCAGTAATCTCTGATTTCAGGCTGTCAATCTCTGACTTCCTTTCACCATCTAACTGTAATTCTTAAAAATTCAAGTATTACAATTAATTAACAACAGACAGATGGAAATTTAACATAAAGCGGTTTATCTAACTTACTGGCATCATACTCCTCTGGATGGCGTCTCTGCATATGATTTTGGAGAAAAGTAGCATTTAAAAAGGATTTTTCACAATGCAGACACTAGAAATACAAAAAACAAAGAACAAGTCTGTTAATATTACACTGTTAAAAGCACAAAAAGCCTTTATTAAGTGGTGTCTCCATGAACATGAAATCAATAATGATCTACTGGTAACCAGAAAGCAAATCTAATTCTGCATGAATCTTCAAACAGGAAAGGTTGTTAGGGATTTGAAAGCATGGCATTATATCCAAACTTTAGACAGACAGCACAAGTAATGCTGCTCTACTCCCTTAGGCAGGAGACACTACACTCACACGCTCTCCCTGCCATAAACACACACACACACATCACACGCTACATTTAACTCTACAGCTCACAACGCTGTGACTTCATTCAATGTTAATCGGACTGATAGTGATATCTTGTCGCACCATATGGCCAGGATTTAAGTATAACCAACAGTTTCAAATTGAAGAGCCTGATGCTAAATCAAATGAAATACACTGAGGCCTCGTCCAGGGGAAAGTAGAGCTAATTTATTTACTGTGGGCAAACAGTGCAAGTCTTAAGAGGACACATGGCTTCTCTATCAATTATTGAGCCACTTGTGTTAGCGGAGCTGCTAGCACACACCTAGCAACCACATGCTGTCAAGACACACTGCATATGTTGCCCAGGCAACTGCTTGGCTAGGTTAGATGTCAAAGTCTACAGCAAGATGACAGCAAAGGATATCAAAGAATACAATCACATACAGAGACAATAAGATGCCACTCCAGTTGGAGTTTTGTCTTGCTGTTATAAGTGGATTTTAGAAATAATTGTAACCTAATGACACCATCTGCTCTGCCGCTTTTAATCCTCTACCTCAAGTTCAAAGCTTATAAAAGCCATGCCAACAACATAACATGAATGTGTACAGTTTACTGTGATGTTTCTCATAGATATTACACATGGAAAATTGTACATAAAAGACTAAAATAAAATAATAATAACACACAAATATATTTTCTCAGAATTAAGACCTACAAAAAGGATAAGTTGTGCTTTGGAATAAGGTTGTGATATTTTAGTTCCAAGCAGCACAAAGCAAGCTGTGAATATATCAATAGAACAATGACAGAGGCGTGGGGGGAGGAGACAGGCGAAGGAGGGGGAGAGCTGTCACCGTGCTACACACATGTTAAATGTAAATGAATTCAGATGGCAATTGTATTAAATGAAATACCTTGTGACTGTTGACAATGCTTGGTGCAAGTATCCTCTGCTGCGTGCGAATGACCTTCTTTCTCTGTTTTAGCTCTTCATTTAGTGTCTTTATCTGTTCTTCTTTCTCCTTTTGCTGAGCCAGCAGCTGTATACGGTCCTTACCAGCGGCCTCAAGCCTTTCCTCCAATGCATGCATTTCCACTGTCAATAACTCCTGGCAGTGCAGAAGGTACTCAACGGTGAGCTGGGCCAGCCGAAACAGCTTGATCAGAGCAGGGTCTACTGGACTCTGACACCGCGGACAGCGCTCACCATCCAGGCTACAGTACGTCACTGCGTTGATGTACTCCTGAAGGACCGCCACATCCATCTGACTGACCACCGCGTCAATGTCCACGGCATTTATTCGTCTCCAGTCCACGCTCTCCCTCCGAGGCTGAAACCTGAACAGGGGAGCCGTGGAAATGCCACTAGAAGGAGTCATACCTGGTGCACAATGACCATTCACAGACTGCTGGCTGAACGGAGAATTAAGAAGGGAAGGAATCCCAGCTGAAGAATGGGCCCCCTGGTTGTCACGGTTGTAGGGGTAATAGAAGCCACCTTGAAATGGCTGAAATGATATGAAGAAAGAAAATGCTAATTAAACCTCCAACCTCATCATGAAGCCTTTATGAGCAAATACAAAGGAGGAGCAGAGCTAGATTCCACCACTGCAGTCGCTATCTACCTAACACGCTGGTGTCCATACACAGCCGCGTTTTCCTTACCATCGTCGGCTGATGTTTTACGCCTCTACCGACCGCAGGACACGGAGTGGCCGTCGTCTCTCTCCGGTTCCGCCCCCTCGCCGCTCACAACGCCGCCGTTACCATGGAGACAAACACGAGCGTCCCTGGGGAGAAAATGTTACCAAAACATGGGAAGCATTAGGACATGTTTTCTCCACTGTACCTGAAATACAGAGTCCACAAGGGATTTGGGAATACCTTGTATTCAGCCATTAAAGCACACAAACACATTATTAGTTTTAACAAGGAAAAACAATATATTCCCTGCGTTGTTCGCTACAAACAAAAGTTTAACTCCCTAGTTGCGTTATTAGCTCATTAGACTGGCATATTTTACGTAAATCTTAGGGAATTAAATTACTAAAAACAATCGTTGCCAAGTGGAGACAGACTTTTTAAGGACTCTTCTTGACCTTAACAATGCCAACCAAACGTGCATGAACATGTCCAGGCCCATTTCACCCCTCTTAAATTACAAAGTAGGCACAGTTTTTTCATCCCGCGTTAACAAAAATAATCCAAAGTTAGCGTCCAGGCTTTTGTGACCTATATTTCAACATAATAAATTATAATAAGTATTTTAGCAACATGCATACGGACGGGCTAGCTAACGGACATCTTCAGCGTGTTAGATCAAAACATATGAACCCAAAGAAACTGCACTAAAGATGAGTTTGCTATAAAAACGACAAATGTGACATAGTAAAAGCATTATAATGTTTTAAAAGTTGCTATAAAACTTACCTGAAAGCACGTTTGCATGGTTTTAAAAAAGTTTCTAAAACCAGGACCCCGGGCGGTTTGAGGGTGACGTCGCAGGTCTCCACATTCCTAAATCCGAGCTCAAAAGAAACGCGTCAAAACCACGTGATTGGCACGTACACATCTGGTAAGCGATTTCAAAATAAAATAGTGCCGAGAAAATACACGCTCGTAGTTAACAAAACCTTCACAAATCGAGCTAGGTTATATCACGAGAGGCAATTTTAAATCATGCGTATTATGTAACATAGAAATAATTGGCAAAAAGAGCACGTTTGTAACATTAAATCTCATTGGGTTTTTATTTTCTGACAAAACCATTTCTGTTTCCGGTGTTATTGTCGAGATCTTCGTGTCAGGTTGCAGGATAAAGGGGGAAGGGAGAAGATTGTGGGGCTTTGAAAAGGGGGTGTCTAAATAGCGGGGAGGCACTTCTTGTAAGCCGCAGAAAGAAGAGGCCATCTCACACATGCAAACAAGATTATTTTGTTGGGAGATTATTGCTGAATCGTGAATTCTCATAATCTTTTGACTATGAAATTGTTTTGAAATAGCCTACATCCATGCAAGAACACGCAGTTATAAAATGCTATATATTGTATTCAGGCTGTAGTAGCATATTAATTACTAAGACCTTGTTTGAAATACCTAGAGAACGAGAAAATGAGCTGTGATTTAGAGTTTAGAGTTGGCACACATTTTGGCCAGCAGATGTCAGCAGAGATCGTACCTCGGCGCAGCTGTTCCCTCCCTTACTTCACCTCCCTCGGATCTATATAAAAAACCTCGCTCCTTTCTCTCTGTCCGGGAAAATGCTGCTTACCGCTGTTGTGATGGAGAGGAGCTGCAGGAGGCGGCAGAGTCCCTTTTTAAACGGATGCACAGCTCAGCAGGGGTGGATGCACATCACTTACACACACCTACAAACATGCAGAATTTGTACTCAAGAGTTAGGCAAATAAATGTAACAAAAATCTCATTCTGCTTGTTTCATCTGAGTTGTTTAAAAGCATGAAACAAAAGAAGTGATTATGTTGAGGTCATTAGAGTTGGCAGTGCACTAAAATAAAGGGGAATAAGAGCCTGTTTTAACACCACACATGCTGTCAAGACAACAAGCTGCATGGGCACGTCCCAGCGTGTTGAACTCTGAGGCGAAGTCCCAGTGCTATAAGAGGCTGACTGTGGTGCCATTTTCCCTGGTCAGTCCCCAGACACTCCAGTCGACGCTTGATAAATAGAGATTTTAATTCTTGTGGACAGGGCCTGTGACTGTCAGTGGAGCCCCAGGGCAGAATCTTCTCTCAGGCTGTGTCCGGTAAAGACACCCTGCTCCTATCAGCAGCATTGCAATGAGAGGAACAAGTTCAGCTGTAGGACAACACATTCAGGTATATAGACAGAAGGCTTGTTAAAAGTATCTAAAAGTACAAATTGATAATAAAACTAGCATTGAAATACTAGATACTCATTTGAACAAGCACTGATATTAAAAATCAACCTTACAGAACATAAACTAACCTTTACTGAATAGCTTTAGAATGATCTTGCACTATACCAGATAAGTATAAGAGTACATAGACTAGTATACGGACCACTATCTATAACTATCTACCTGGATGTCTGAGGGATTAACCAGATAAAAGACAAAAAAGAAAACAAGATACTGTTGAAAATCACAGTCTATTGTTTAGCATGTTTTCATTCACTATTATTGCGGTACTGGCATCTGTTTTATGAAGTTTATTTCTCAGTATGGAAATTGAGTTTGAAATGTTACAACTGTGACTAAACAGAGCACTACATATTTGTTCACACAACAATAACAGTTTTTATATCACATAGATTTCGTTTTTATCACTTTATTTCAGTGCCTGCTTTTAAACACCCTTCTCTTTCAATCAATCAGGTCTAAGATAATTCATACATTCATATGTCCTTTTCTTCATTTCCTTTCAGCTAAATCCTCCTTCAATAAATCACAAGCGCAGCAGCAGAACTATCATCCTCCTCGCATGTTTTCATTCACTATTATTGCGGTACTGGCATCTGTTTTATGAAGTTTATTTCTCAGTATGGAAATTGAGTTTGAAATGTTACAACTGTGACTAAACAGAGCACTACATATTTGTTCACACAACAATAACAGTTTTTATATCACATAGATTTCGTTTTTATCACTTTATTTCAGTGCCTGCTTTTAAACACCCTTCTCTTTCAATCAATCAGGTCTAAGATAATTCATACATTCATATGTCCTTTTCTTCATTTCCTTTCAGCTAAATCCTCCTTCAATAAATCACAAGCGCAGCAGCAGAACTATCATCCTCCTCAGCCTCTCCAATCTCTATAAATCCATTCTTCTCTCTTTTCATTCCATAATCACCAACATAATTCACTTGTCTCGTGTCCTTTATCCTGGTTGAACTCATATTCACACTTTGCAGAGACATCACGCTGGGGGGTTCTACATTATATGTGTATTGGTGGAATGTTCACCGGTAACCATGGAGACACAGCACACGTGTCACCTAGCACAGGCAAATTCGAAAGTTTAAAAATTTTAAGACGGTAGAAAAAAATACAACATGGATTTAAACAACATATTCCCAGGAGTCTGTGATTAATATGAGTGTTCATGCTCCCATTTAGGTGTTTGGTTTTCAACAAAAAGGTGCGAGTGACTAACTAAAAACTGTTAGCTAATGTTATTGGAGAAGGCCTTGTTTAACAGCACAAATCAGCTCACGTGTTATAGTTCCAGCTGTCAGTTCTTTCGGGTCAGATTGTGTTAAAATAAAGCTCAAATTAAACTTTAACAAGCCTCAGATAGAGCAGTGCTTAAAGCTAGCATCGCACTCCCAGGGAACGTTGATGACATCAGCTGCAAAGTATCAATACTCGAAGCGTACTCCATTATACCGAGTTCCACTTTCTAAATCTGGTGCACATTTGTGGTGGGCTGGCATCTTGGCTGGAGTTTCCCACCTCTGCACACGCTCCTCCTGTTCATACACTGTAAACCTGTGGGCCAGAGTTAAGAACAATTTTTTGTGATAAGTGGGAAAGACATGCGTTACAGAAAAGTGCAGCGTTGCATTAGTCACACAGCGAAAGAAGCCGGTTCTTGTGTGGAGGAAGAGGACCGGACCTCTTGAGATGAGTAAGCACGGCTCTACACTCAATTTACTGCTTGATTTATGAGTTCATTTCCTGCTCCAACTTCTCAGCGGGGGTGAGGTGGTATATCTTCCACAGTATAGGTAGCACTGGCTCCACTTCCTAATCCCCCCTGAGACCCACTCGCGCCACTCCGGGCCCAGGCAAGACTATAAATAATGGCCACCACAGTAACAACAGAGTAAAGGAGACGCCTAAACTATCTTTATTCATGAAGGGGGTGCTTATGATGACACCAATAGGACAGTGTGGGTAAATGTGAAGATACAGGTTTTTTAGATCTTCCACGGAACATAACATTAGAAAGGCTCAACAAGCTTTAAGTTGTTCCTTTGAGGAGAGATGAGAGCGGCGGATCATAAACAACTTTGTACCAAGTGTTGGAATCCCAGGTCTCGTGTTAATGTTAACACACCAACATGTGGGTGTATTGGCAAAGGGAGAGAGCACACCACTGCACAGCCAAGTCCAAATGACAATCTCCAACAGCCCACTGGTTTTCATTTCAGACACTTTGTTGTCTATTTCGAACGAGGCAGCCGTAGGGTCACAAGTGGTGAATCAGGCTTGTGGGAAGGAGAGATGAAAAAGCGTTGCATGGGGAGGGGGGCAGGCAAGAGGCATCCCACCGCTTGCTTTCATTGTCCCCTATGAATGTTGCGCAGGTCAGATCAGGTACCGCTGCTAAAGAATTATATATAGCAGACAAATAACAGCTTTTGCACTGATTTTTTTCTCATCCTCCTACTGAGCCAGGAGCCCTGTGCACCGTCGGGCCAATCAGTCACCACAGCAGCGGCGCATCTTTCCAACGAGGAGCTAATGGAGATTGAATACATGTCGAGAGTAATGTAAAAGTATAAAAGTTAGCACGCACGTCAACTGAACATAGTCTAAAAGGGGACCTAAGCAACAAAATTACTATTCACATCTCAATCTGCATCTCTTTCTCACTATGTAATAGGCAGAGACTGTGTAAAGAAGTGGGCTAAAGGAGTGTGGCGTCACCCATAGCGCTCAGCTCCAGTCAAATGTAGCTCATCAGGGCGATTATAGAGCAAATTTGGAGCGGAGTTCCATAAAAGGAACAGGAATCGATTTACAGACAAAATAACAAAATAAGAACACCAGGATCACGTAGAGCTGATTAACATGAATATTTTATGATGAAAATGAGTCTGACAGCAGCAAGTATGGAGAAAACAATGTGTTCTTTCCTGTGCAAAGTGAATTAGAGTCAATGGAGCCAGAAACATGCCCATGGTCACGTTCTATTTGGTAATATCATCTTTACCAATACCAATACCAAAGCGTTTTCTTATTCAGCACAATAAAAACAAAACTTTTTTTTTGATCATAGACTCATACTATTGTGTAATCCTGGGCAGAATACAGCCCTAGTTTGAGCAAAGTGCTGCTTCATATTAAATTCCATCACATTATGTAAATAGTTTATGTACAATAAAACACTGTTCAGAAACTTCTGAGTAACCACATACAAAGGTAAAACAGATAATGTTTGTACAGTATTGGCAAACTACTAATTAAAGGTCCTATATTACACAAAACAGACTCTTTCCAAAACTTAAAATGCTCTGTTCCACCTTGTGACATCATGAAGCGGTAGTTTTACATACCTTTTTCCTTTTGTTCAGTAGAGACGGACAATTCCAGGGCTGAAATTATCCAAATGATTCTAGTGAGGTGGTCTGGAGTTTGAAAACACAGTGGAGCACAGTAGAGTGTGATCTGTTTGAGAAGAAAATATGGAGGTTTATAAATGTTAAACATGTGTGAATGAAACAGAAAATAACTCTAGGCATGTTTTTGATGAGGAAACATTATAACATAAATATGACCCGCTCTGTCAACATAGACCTCATAGTATTGTAGGTATTTCAATACTAAAGGCTACTTCAGAAATTACTTTCAGCCCATACAGCTGCACTGCAAACTTTAGGTTAATTACAACCCTCGGTGAATGTTCCATTAAGTAGCTTACAAAACACCAATTATTTCATGTATCCTTTGGTCATAGAGCATTTATTCAAGATGGCAGAGGAAAAAACAGCAGTTATTCAACCTCTTATTTGTGAGCAAACAAGCGCACGAAGGTGAACAAACAACGGCAGTCACTTAATGGAAGGGATGTTGTAATGATTAAAAATATGGATTTGTCCCAGATTGAAATTCTTTGTGAAAAACACCCCTGAGACAATTAGTGGTCAATTAACACAACAGTTACCTCCTCTTTTTTTCCAAAGCAAGACAAGCGTATCGTCTGGCCCCGAGCTGCTACTGTTCCTGCTTATACTCCTTCACCTGGAAAACAGCGATGTGGAAGCAGCTATTAGGAGCAAACTAACACAGAGCGATCTCATTTCTGTCTCACACTCCAATCACAGCAGCAGGCGGATAAAGTAGCACCTTGTTATGACATTAGCATTTAAAGCAGTCATCATTTCTACAACATTGCACTCCTGATTCCTTACCTGCAAGATCTAATTATGACTCTCCCGGTATTAAGTTACAGGGCAATTAGAGCGCAACATACAGCGGGATGACAAGAAGGGGACTATTATTTGAATTATATGGACTATGATGTTAATAGCAGCTGTCCTGAAAGCAATGATTTGTGTTTAATGATGGCGGGCGAGCACTCATATTCAAAGGGGAGCACAAGTGAAAGTGTTTGGTAGCCCTATTAGAGACTAAATGTTACTTTTGACAGTTGGAACAAATGAGCGAGCGAGCCGGAAAGAGGAGAGGAGATAACTGTCGCTCTCTTTGAGCTATGGCAGCCGTCCAATGCACAGCTCCTTTGTATTCTGCGGGCACCTCGTTTTTGTGTCAGCGCGGGACAAGAGAAGCACTTAACGTGACATTTCGAGATGCCCGGCGATTCTCTCTGGAGGCCACGAGGATAGAGAAAAGAACCAATGATGTTATCGCAGACATGTGTTTTAAATGCCAGGAGGGGTGCTTCTCCACAGAGCTTTGGCCACAAAGATAAGAGAATCACCCGGCCTTGAGGAGGCGACACCTCTTGCACCGGTTCTGGGGCTCACGCTAAGCTCACCCTGAAATGGTTTCATCTCTTTTCTATCAGATATGATCTTTTAAGGGCTTACAGAACAATCTTCTTAGCTTGTACATTAGGGCTGCTGTTATCCCAGGAAGAAATCCACACGTACACGGTGCATTTTAAATAGTGGCCAAGAAAAGGGACACTCTGAGCTTTGAGTGGGCGACACAAGCTTTCTGCAAAGTCTCAAATCTTAACCAGATGGTAGTAATGCTCGTCTTTACAGTGGATCACAGCCATTTTAATGATTTCTACTCCTCTAAAAATGACAAATCTTCTTTCCGTTTTTACCAGACTAAATATCCTCTTTGATAAAGCGCTATCCTGAAGGGACCTCCACAACAAGACAGCATGAATATGTAACAGGTACCAAAAGGTCACCACACTTATGGACAAAGAGATTGAACTAATCAATCACTATTTCACATCGAAATGTGCTCCAATTAAAAGCAAACCTACGGGCCAAGGGATACAATGAGTCATGGTAATTATATTCAAAGAAATATCAACATTTAAATATGTCTTAAACAAACAAATCCAGGGAATGTGAGCCAGCATATTTTGCAAGTCAAATGACCACAGGCCATCTATCTTACAAATGAGCGAAGCTGTATTTTTCTTCATGCAGGCTATGTACGCAGCCGCACTAAAGCGTTTGATGCGAGGTCTTGTGAGCGTGCCGTACTCTCTAATAAATCAGCCCGAGAGGTAGAAGTATGAAGATAGAGCTGCATAGTGATGCAGGCCCAGCGCAGGAGCAGAGTTTAGGAAACAAGGTTAGCTATTCATCATCTCTCGTCCTCGCCATGTGTCCGCTGTTCGGGGGAAAACTTTCACACACTCATTTTTCCATTTGTCTCTAATAGAGCAACTTGTTTGTGCACTTCTTGCCCCTTCCCAAAGTCACACACCCCGAGCAAACCGATCCCAGGTCCCTTATACATCACAATATCAATACAGTCAAACGCGACTGAGAGGCCTGGATGTATTTATTAAAGGACTATTCCCCTGAAGCGTTTTGAGAGGCAACAACTCCAGCTGTTTGGGTTTTCTAATCATTTCAAACAATGGAACGTCTATTCATATATTACACAAAGGTGAGTCTTGTGAGCTTTATGTAAGGCTATAATGTTGTAATATAGGCTCTTTAATCATGTATTGATTGGCATTTACATCATTAACTGGAAAATGCGATCACTCTGACACTGAAGTAAAGAAATAATCTCAACTATTTGATTTTATATTTCTTCTCCTCATCACTGCATTTTCCATCTCATCACAGCACTTAAATTTGCCAGCTGCTTCTCTACAGAAAGCCTCTCCCTCATCGCTCCACTCACTTACATTCTGTGTTTACTCAAGGAGGAATAATCCATTTGTACATTCCTCGCCATCTTAAGGCTCCCTGAATATTTAAGTCTTTGATGTTCGGTAGTCTAATGCAGTTACCTAAGCGGCTTGCCACAACTGTCCTCCTCGAGTTTCTGCAGGCACGCTTTCTCACGTTTTCTTTTTTTTTTTTTTTCTTTACAACAGTGTGTCGGAGTAGCACCAATAAAGTATGCGTTTGAAGCAACATCCGGGAAAGGTGTTTGCTGGAGATAATGACTTATTTCAAATCCTACTTCGACGCTGCAGCTACCCAAATCTAGCTTTTAATTTTCCTAAAAAATTCATAACTACTTAATACTGTGAATTTCACCGTGACCCACTGGAGAGAGTGTATATGCAAATTGCGTCTGGACATGAATAATTCAATCCCTATGGCTAGAACAACAAAGGGGCCCCGCTGCCAGGTAGATGCCACTGGTGCAATTTGGATAAAATGGAGGAATAAACAAGACGACAGAGGAGGACTCGCCTGTTTCCAGTGAACATGTGACCGGAATATGTGATGACCAAAGGCGTGCGGCGGGCTTAAGCGGCCGCGCTGTAAATTGGCTGTAAAAGTCTAAGTGTTGAGAGTTCTCGGGCAGTGGTCCCAGAGAGTCCCTGAGTCAGCTCTAAAAGGCAAGGACGACCTGGCACGGACACGGCGCCGGCCGGAGGGAGCATTATCTGCCATAATCAGGATAAACCTCACCGGAAGCACCGCACCTGCAGAAACTCTTTAATACAAATGATGGCTCTACAAACAGGTGTTTCATCATGACTTTAAGAAAAGGTTAATGTAACTGAGGGCAGCATAAAAGTTGAATAATTCACTAGTAAGAGCACGGGGAGCAGTTTGGCTACCTGCCCGTTGTAAATGCTTTGAAAATGCCTTTTAGCTCTGTTTTACTGTGTTATAAATGGCCTTGAAAAATATTCTGCAGCATTTGCGAAAATAAACTTGCGTCTTATAGTTTATTAGTGCCATTTTAATACTACAGTGCAAACTAGCCAGTCACAGAAGTAGTCACGGTTCACTCTTGCTCTGCTTTAAAGGTCCCATAGTACCCAACACTGACTCTTGTGAGCTTTAAGCCACGTTATGAATACTGTTATGTCATAAAAATATGTTTGAGTAATCCTTTATTATTAGTCTATCTACTTAGTCCAAGATCAAAATGTTATGTAGTGGTAGTTTTCATGTTAACAGCTACGTTTACTTACATACATTTACCATTTTTCAGAAGACACAATTCTGAAACTGAAATGATCCAAATGATTCTATTAAAGGTGTATGGAGTTTGAAAATACATGACATCACAAGGTGGAACCGTTTGAGAGGAAAAACACAGCCTAAATATGCAGGATTTGTGTGTTAAACGTATGTGAATGAAACAAAACCCCATTTCCAGGCATGTTTTTGACGAGAAAACGGCATTAGAACAGACAATAAAATGCAGTAATATGGGCCCTTTAGCAGAGCTGGAGTGACGCAGAGAATCTTAATGAAATGTAAATACTGAAATGGGTTTTTTATACTTTGTTTAGTTCTTTATTTGATTCACTGTTACTTCTGTAATGTTAGAAAAGGCATAAGTAAAATATGCTTAGAAAGAAGCTGTGTGCACTGTGCAGAATGCAGGAAGATTTACTACATGATTTTTTTCTCTGATAAATTGCACTCACATTGGTCTTGAGGTGTTGCTTTTGAATACTCCCAACCCACAACCTGTTTTATACAAAAGAGGGAAGGAATCTTAATTAAAATGCGTTCAGCCTTACATGAAGCTCACCCTAAACATCTTTCTGTTGCATCATTAATTTTTGTGTCCTTGGGTTGGTCACTGAAGGTTTTTTTTTCCTGAATAAGAAAGTGTGAAATTCATCAAAAGAACGTCGGCAATACACTGCCACTTAATCCTTTGGTTAAGACAGTCATAAATGTAAATTACTTCTTTTCACACTTAAATGAACAGCAAAACAGCAATACTTCTAGTAAATTCTGAGAAGTTGCCATTTTTAACAGATAGTTAATAGAGGAGACTATTGTGGCCCCCAATAGTCTCAAATTGTCCCCCAATTTTGTCTAAATTAACGTTGTTGCTCCTTGTATTATCAGAAAACTTTTATAAAAGGGACTACATTGGTCTATAATGACTGTTTAAGTTAAAATATAAGCAGTAAGTGAAATTGATACTCCACAAAATGATTAAATTAGTGAAATAAAAATGTTTTATGCTGCAATAGTCTTAAAAAAAATCTATGGAAAACACTGAAGTTGCTATATATTGACATCTCGAGGGCTATTTATTTGAAGTTAAATTTGTCTCCAGTGAAGGCAGTATCAATAGTCATGCATGCGATATGTTTGGCAGGGAAATTGCACTACTGTTTCTTAACGAATAAGAGAAGCCTAAAAGCGTGACCCTAATATGAGGGTACATGCTACAATAAAGCCTGACAAGTAAAATTACAGTCATTTCAGCTGTGACATTCATTCAGCTGTTTGAATCTACTTCGGTGCAAAGTGACACGCAGGCCTGGTCCTCAGAAACTATAAACATCCATCAGGGCTCACGGTGCAGACAGGAAGGCTGATTAGAACACCACAGGACACATCACCATCAAGCAAGCCTCAATTACCTGTGAGAAAATGTAGATTGTATCACAGTTTTTCTCTGGGAAGTTACTGGGCCAATGATGGGGATTCTCCGCCCGGTTGCCAAGGAGCCGAGCGCGGTCCAACAGCGCCGCAGTCATCCAAAACAGAGCGGAGAGTCGAGTATCCAGGGCGTCCAGGTGAGGAGAGAGGACTTCACACATCCACTGAATCCTCAAACACATGCGGTAAGGGAAAAAATAACTGTCAAGACAAACAAACATCCTCATTATTATCATGGAAAAAACATTCAAATGAGCTTTTGGGCTATTAACATGATTATATAACGAAGAGAATTATAATTAAGCTGGAAAATCATTCTTTAAAATAAGTAAATGATTCAAATATTTGGAATTTAACAATATTACGGTAAGTACTGTATGTGCGCAAACGCTGCTTCATTTCAGCAAAACAAATATTTATCTGAACATACTAATTTCTTGGCTTTTACATAGAAAGATGATAATGTTGAATGGTGATCCTCATTATTATCATGGAAAATAGAATATGATTTAATTAAGAGTGATAATAATAAAGAATCATTGTTATAATCATTCATTAAAATAAGTAAATGCTTCAGATATTTCAAATTTAACAATATTAACTATTGTTTTTACTTTATTTAGTGGGATAATACCTGTTGCAAATATAAATTATAGTTTTACATTAGTCAAGAAAAGAAGAAAAGTTGAAAAATATGTTGAAAATTACAGAAAGTAGAGCGATATAGTTCAGAAAGATCCATACTGATTTACACTCAAGAAACAGTATACAGTAAAAACACAATTTAAACTAAATAAAAGTGTTTTTTTTTTTCATTCTTTAATTCCTGTGTACATTAGACAACTTAAGGAATTCAAAACAAAAGTGTAAAAGTCCATTCTATGTCTATTTAATTTTTTTTTGGCTTGAATATCTAAACTGTGGTTGGATTTAAGATGATAATTGCCCATGAAGCAGTATAACACCACTGTGACATCGCCTCACCTGTTGTACCAATACCAATAACAACAGGTTGCCAGGTAGCGCAAACAAATGCAGAAGTATGAGTGAGTCAGCAGGGAGGCGCATGTGATATGAGGCTGTGCTCCCAAGGCCTGTAATGAGGTGACCACTGGATCCTGGTGGTCAGCGGGCTTCAGACCTACGCGGAAGAGAAATGACATGAGGGAGAAAAATATAGACACAAGAACAAGCACCTGCCAAGACACTGTTCTCCAGCTGTGTGATTGACTTGAAGCTTAAAATATACTACACAAAGTACAACCTTAGATGTGCCTCTCAAAGCACGGATAAGTCAATCAAAGGACTGAGACCGGCTTTACTAAAACTGAAAATTGTGGTGAAATCCGTGTATTATAAGTCTGTGTATTATACAGATGTTAAAATGTTGTTAGCTTATAAAACATGCCTGAAGTTGTGCTTTGTTTCATTCACACGTTCACATGATTCTACTGAAGGTGTGTGAAGCTTAAAAATACAGTGGAGCACTTCCTGTATTAAACACGTGACATCAGAAGGTGGAATAGAGTGTTTTCTGTCTCTGATTGAAGAAACTAAATGTGTGGGATTTGTGCGTTAAACATGTATGAATGAAACAAAATATGAAAGAATATGTAATGTAATGTGGGCCCTTTTGAATCATATTTTATAGTTCTCAATCTCCAAACTCATACTCACACCTAGTCCCCATCTGGGGCCTGCACCACAGTTTGAGAACCACAGTATTAACCTGAATACATTTAATTTCCCAATTGTAAACCAGACAGAAAAACAAAACAAAATTCAAAGTGCCCTGTAAGGTTTCCATTGTGTATTTAGGCTTGTTAGGATGATTAATGCGACTTTGCTTTTCACAGAGTATGAGTTACAATGCTGGTGGCAAGAGGCACATATTTGTATTGATGTCCGGGAGTTTGATATGGCTCCTAGCTAAAAACAGCTTTCACATTTTCCCTTTAATTTTTCTTAATCTTTCCTGCGCAGCACTCCCAGATTTCATTTGGTTCTTTTAATAGCATCTCTGGCTGCTCATTTGCTCGGAATGCCCAGCTATTCTCTGCCCGCCAGGGGGAGGCTACCACTGCAGGAGCTCCAAACTTCTCACCACCACAACTCTTCACATCATTTCAAAATCAATAGTTAATCCCCATAAATAGCAAAAACATAGCCGCCCAGTCATGCAGGGTTTTGATACACAAAACAAAACCCAAACAAATATAAAATAGAAATCCCCAATCCAATCATAATTTCCAGGAAGCTTGAGTTCCATTATTGGGAGAGCTGTACAGTATATAGCTGCAGTCAGCTGATTCAGCACATCCCAGGGTTATTTCTCATAAGGCTTGTGTAGTGAGCGCCAGGGACCTCGTAAATATCCCCGCTGCACAGCCAGAACAACACAAGTCTTGCTTCAGTGCACAAAACATTAATGCAGATTTTTTTTTTTTTTTCTTCGTCCTTCGCCATCAGGGACTATGCTCACTTTTTAATCAGTGTGCCATTTGTAGAAAGCAGTGTGTCATATCTGGCTATAAGAGGATACCTGCAGGTAAAGAGCAGGCTGACACAGGATATTAGCATCTCGCGGGCCATCGTCCAACTTGTGTTTGACCTTTAGAAAACCACATGCGCCCTGTCTTAACATAACGGATTCACCTGGGCCCTGGGTGAAGGATGGTGGTCTCCTCTTAGAGACAATGGGAGCGGTAAAACTCCCCCATACAGATTAAGCCCGTGTCAGAGCCAGGGGCCAAAGAGGGCGCGCTTAACAAAGAGGATTGAACAGAATACATACTAGAGTGCACGCGGTTAAATCCCTTGATGGATATTTCTTAGGCAAAATAACAAAAGCTTTTGATCAGTGCAGCTTACGGAGAATCCATTACTGCAAGACCAAATGCCTTTAGTGCAAGCCATTGTGAGTTGGTGGGTTTTTTTTCTTAAAGATCCTATATTGCGCAAAATTGACTCTTGTGAGCTTATTGCCGTGTCGCTACCTGCTCAAGGAAATGCTCTGCTCCACGTCGTGATGTCGTGAAGAAGCCGGTTTTAGTTAACAGCATTTCACCTTTTGTTTAGTGAACACAGTGGAGCATTCCCTGTATTGCCATTTCAGTCTGAACCTGAAAATGCAGGATTTCCGTGTTAAACAAGGGTCTGGTATGTTTGTGATGAGATAATTTAACATTATAACAGAGATGAGAAAACTGTAATATGGGCTGTTCACATATTTTAGCCTATACCAAGTGCCCTCAAGATAATCACAAGCCTTCTTCTAACAAAAAGGTGATTTTTCCCAACTATGCACTTACTTAAATTATGTTAGATTGGGCGATAACCTGAAAATGCTAATGTTGCTAAATGTTGTGCTAGTAAAGAAGAGCATCCTTATAACTTTTCGCAACCTCGAGAAGCCAGCGTTAACCACAACTAGCATGCTAACTGCACAATTCTTGATTTTCAGACAATAATACAATCACTTTTTCCTGAATGTCTCTGTGTAGATGTTATCGCTTTGCCGGGAATGTCGCACAGTACGGCATTAAACGTGTCTATCTCCGCGAGGACGAGCGAGGAATGCTACCAGGCCAAGATACATGTCAGATCTGCGGAGAGGCGACCCTGGTCATAGAGCATGTGCGTGTTTTATAAAGGTAGTTTTGAGCAATAAAAACACCCGTGTATTGTGTATTGAATAAATGCAAAATGTCACAGGAAACTTAGAAAAATAACTAATATCTCCATGGAGACGAGCACAACCAGAAAAGTTACACATTGCACCTTTAAAGAGCCTATATTGTGCTATTTTCTGGTGTTTCTTTGTCAAAAACAGACCCGAAGTCACATGTTTTAACACCCGAACTCTGCATATTTAGGCTTAAACAGAAAACGCACTGTTCCACCTTGTGATGTCATGTGGTAATACAGGAATTATAAAGCGTTCCGTTATGTTTTTAAACTCCAAACACCTTCACTAGACTCATTTAGATAATTTAAGCCTTGGAATTGCCCATTTCTGTCGAACAAAATGTACCACTCCATGACATCACAAGGTGGAATGGAGCATTTTGAGCTCTGGAGATGCAGAACTACTTAACTAAATCAGCTGTGCACCTGAAAAGTTACACATGTTACAACTAGAAGCGCGCCTGGATCAGTGCGTGAGACTATATAAGTGTACGTCATGTGTTCAAGCTCGTCGTGGGAAGGTGATGACGAGCTCGCGAGAAGTCCTCCAGCTCGCGCGCGGGGCCAATTATTGACGTGACACGATCGCGCTGGTATCTGTCCATGGTGCTGAAATGACTCGCCCGCGGATTCAACTCTTTACACTTGGCTGGCTGAGCGGCAATCCATCAACCACGTGACAAAACAGTGACATAGATCTAACAGGCCGTAATGCATCATCGAAATTATTGATATCACGCCCAGGGAAAGGAAGTGGAAAGGAAAAAAAAACCTGCAACTCTGCAAGACACGAATGCAACTTCACTTTTAGCAGTTTTAAAAATCTCTAACTAGAATGCACTATATAGACTGTGTGTGTGTGTGTGTGTGTGTGTGTGTGTGTGTGTGTGTGTGTGTGTGTGTGTGTGTGTGTGTGTCAGAGAGG
>KN501290.1:0-10007 GCA_000787155.1 Scartelaos histophorus | reverse complement strand
GAGATTAGAGTTGAGTTGCGTCACAGAGTAGCTGGGACAGATGACTGGCGCAGATGTAGAGCCAAAGACGGAGAAATGCAGGCGGAAGTAGATTTGTTTCCTTTTCAAAATAAAATGAGGTCCATACCGGGGGAAAAACGTGAGATTTCTACAATTGTAATGTCCCTCTGGATGTGGATCGTAAGTGATAAAGCTGGTTTCATATTACAAAAATTAATTTAGAGGTTTGTAGGTTTGACTTAAGCAGAAAAGATTCAAATGTAAAAGCAGATTTGTCTATAAAATCTCAGACTAGTTAATAGTTATTGGATCATATAAGCTTACATGTATATTTTCTGTATGGCCTATTTATTCAAGTTCTATATTTTATCCAAGTGTTAGATTTGCGCTGCCATAAGGACCTTCATTGTGTAAGTGCGGCACGGAAGCGCATGCGGAGGCTCCGGGCGCTTGCCGTGGCGCTCCTGGCTCAGATAGTGATCAGCACTTGGCACTGGCAGGACAGCCGAGCGCGCACAGTGCAGGCGCGGGGATGTGCCGCTCCTCTGACGTCCCCGAGGTGTTAGCGCAGTGTACACGTCTAATTATGTCAAGTATCAGGCATATTTAAATCAGGACATGTGCGCAGGGAAGTGACGGCCGTGAGTGACGGGAGAAAGTTTGCGAGCTGCTCTGAAGCGGGACGCGGAGCAGAGCCGCGCGGGACCAAAGTTGCGACGAGGTTTTGACAGGATGGTACGAGGAGAGCAGGACAACCACCGGGACGTGATGCTCATGTTTGTGGCCACGGAGTGACTTAAAGGTTTGCATTATGGAGGAGAAGTTCAATAGACTTCTGTTAGTCCCCATTGCAGCGGTGCTGTTCCTGATGATCGGGTACCAGTACGTGTGCCCCGCGGACAGCAACACCTGCTACTTCCGAGGGGACGAGAAGGGGCTTTTCCAGCGCTACTCCTCCGGCTTTGAGTTTGTTTATCCGGACGAGGCGGACGAGGATCTTCCGTCCAAGATCACCACCAAATTTAACTTTACGGAGCGGGACCTGGACAGGCACGTTGACTTCGACATCCGCGGGGACGACGTGATGGTGTTTCTGCACATTCAGAAGACGGGCGGGACCACGTTCGGCCGGCACCTGGTCAAGAACATCCAGCTGGAGCAGCCGTGCGACTGTATGCCCGGCCAGAGGAAGTGCACCTGCCACCGGCCCGGTAAAGCCGAGTCGTGGCTCTTCTCGCGCTTCTCCACGGGCTGGAGCTGCGGGCTGCACGCAGACTGGACCGAGCTGACCAGCTGCGTGCCCGTGGTCATGAACAAGAGGGACAAGAAGAACGCGCAGAAGAGCAAAAGGTGATCCCGCCCGTGCATCCACACTCACGTACAGAAACTCACAAACTGCATGAAAAACAAATGCGCTAAAACCAAACTGGGGGCGGGTTTGTATGAGACCAAAAGTTGGCTTCCATCTGCCACGAATTGGCAAATTAGAGAGTGGGGGAATGGGAGGCAATTAAAATAGTATTAGCTCATTGGCAGCCCACAACAGCCTCACAGCTTCAATTATATTTCTTAATATTCCTAAATCATGTGAAAAGTAAAATTTTTACACATTTCTCGTTTAAATAACTTAAATATTGTTTTATCATATTATATATCATTTTAAATAAGGTAATTTAACAGAGCTGCCATGAATAGGAATCCTCAGCAGTTCATTGGGCATGTAGATAAGACATAAATAATTAAATTGACTCAGTGATTATTACACGATCTAAAAGCAAAGACATCGACACACACCAAAAGCTGTGTGTGGCGCTGCTGCAGGTTTTATCCACTAAACATAAAAATATATAGGCTATGATGTGATCTTTAAATGTGCTACTTACACCACCTACTTTAATCAATAAGACAAAGATCATTATTGAATGTGGTTGGAGCCTGTGAAATCCCCTTCCTCTGGGGCTCACTCACTAAACTCAGTGGGACTGTCAGCACTGCCACATCTTTATTGTGTTAAAGTCCAAACAGACCTTTGATTTCAGCCCAAACGCACAGAGCTGTACATCGCCAGACTGTTCCCTTAATCTGCTGTAGGCCTACCTCAATTTCCTTTAATTACAGCTCAGCTTAAGGGGCTAAACCGTTTAAGGAGGCCACAGTCCTTTGAGGTGTGGTGCCCGGGTTGAAGCCAATTTGCAGCGTTAGGTTCAGGGCTCAAATCTCCATATGTTACAGCTCTTTAAATGCGGAGGGGGGGGGCGGGTACTACCAATCCTTCAGCTGCATAACGTAATACTCCAAACTAGTATTGGACATTTGCCTCCACTTAACACTTGTCAGCTCTATGTTAAAAGACACTGAGAAATACCACTCATTAGTGCTGTGGTGCAAACAAGTCGAACGCTATTACTGCTTGTTACTTAAAGGTGCACTGTGGAACTTTCCGGGCTGAGGAGCCGCTACCTACTTGTTGTTGCTTTGCCTGGAATGTTCCAGGGTACGACATTAAAAATAGCCATCTAGCATTTATTGATTCTGCAAATACTTCCTTCTGTACATAGGGGTGACCCTCCACAGATCTGAACTGAAATGTGGTGTAGTGCTGTAATCACTAAAAATGTCACACAGTGCACCTTTAAGTGGTTGCTAAGCTATGTGGCTCACAAAATAAATAAATAAAAATGGTGCTAGTTTCAATATGACTTGATTTGCAGGTGTTTTTATTTTCTTTCTCTCAAAAAAAGCTTGAAAAAACATTTTAACTGTGAGCCAGGTCGCTTCTTCACAGCTGTAATTTGGCCCTGTGGCATTTACTGCTTTTCTCCATAGCGACAGATAAGCTTAATGCCATATTGTGGAACATCCCAGGCTAAAAGACATCTGAATCCTTTTTTTTTTTGCGCCACTCTCAAATGTTTCACAAGACACTCAATTATTTGAATGGTAAAGATCCTGCGGCTCGGGGGTAGGTGTTGATTGAGGACACGTGTTTCGACTCGCAGTTCGTAAGTACTGAATTAGCACCTGAGTTTCTGCGTCTTCTCAGAGCGGCGGTGGCAGCTCCATCGCCGCCGCGACGCACGGCATGATACAGCACGGAGCGTATTGATAAGCACTCGCTGATAATCGGATACTCCATCGAGCGGTTCGGTCTGGAGCCTTCGTGCGAGGTCGGTCCACGCCGGGGTCAAAGGTCAGCAGCTCCACATCGCGGCCAATTAGACGTGGACTTGTTCAAGGTTGTTCAGCTTCATGACCTGCCTGGTTTATATGCAGGCCTGTCAAGATAATTACTATATAATTACTCAATATTCATCGTGTGTGCAATTTCTCGGCAATAGTGGGGAGATTTCAGACATTTTTCTGCACTCTGATGAGATTTGAGCCATAGAGGGTAGAATAAATAACTTTTATGGCTAATTATTTATTTAAATACTGAAGATCATGCCTATTAATAATACAGTATAGTTAAAAATGGTTTTGCTTTGTGTATATTATAATTTATTGCGTTATTTCTCTGTAGCAATGTATTGTGCTTCAAAATGTGTTATCGTGACAGGCCTATTTATATGTTATCGACAGAAGGAATGTTGGAAAAAATGACCTCTTTACTTTATTTGTTTGCATAACGTTTTTTGTTACTCATAAAACTGTCACTACTTTAAGGCAAAATAATGCAAGCCAATTCTTGTGTATCATTTTAGACAGGATGATTAAGAGGCATGAGCTGCAAGAAATAAATAACAGACTGAAACAATAATTAGCAAGAGAAGTCACTTTATTAAATGACTTTTAAAGCTAAAATATTGTTGTGTTAAATAAAAAATACTCAAATTCAACAAACTGTGCACACGATAAATGTTGACCCCCAAAATCTATTGTTAAAGAGTTCATATATATATATATTAATCCTACTGAATGATAATTTGATATTGTACTTATCGTGAGACCACTAGTTACCTATTTTATACAAGATAAAGTAAGATGGAAATTAAGAGTTTGAAGAGACATTCAGCAATCTTGAAAATTCTACTGACACTGAAGCCAGAAAAATGACCAGTAGTAGTAGTAGTAGTAGTACACTTAGAATATTTGAGAATACTTTGCACCTGACAACCAACAAGGAGATTGCTATTTGATTACATTCAGATTTACTGCTTATAATGAAAGTATAAACTCATTTATAATTTTAGGATAACTGGTTCAGGGGCACTGGGGCATTGTCACTGGCCTAATTGACAGATAAACTGCGTCCATGTATCATGATTTGAAATATATTTGTATTTGCTAAAATGTACCCAAAATGAATCAAACACGGCGTGAGTCACATTCTGTTCCATACCTGTGAAATTGTGAGACGAGTTTATGAGTCATCTCAGCTTCATTTCCCCTGGATGATGTCCAGTCTATTTGGCGTCTATACACAGCTCGGGCCCATAAGGTTAGCAGGTAACACTGATTGCTGCCCTGGAAATAGACAAACAATTAGGTCTCGTCTGGTGATATGGAAAGAGCTGAGCAGAAGCCGAGTGGAGCCTTGGAGCTTGTACTTTATATTTTTCTGAATACAAGGCTGCACATTTTATACATTTAATTGTAAAAATATACTATTATTTAGAAGATGCGAATCTAAAATGCATTAAATTACAGTTGGTTTTATATCACTAAAATACGCAGGAAAAACAGGCACTTTGACTGTGAGTGGGTTGCCTCTCCACAAATCTGACCTATAACTTGATCTGGTTTGATCTGCATGAAGATAGAAAGGTTTCATACCAAACCGTGAAACATTCCAGCCAAAGCAATAATATCTCAACAACAAAGTACTTGACAGAGCCTCCACCAAAACAGAATCCACCTATGTTAAAAATCACATTCTAAATAACTTCTTGTTTTGGGTTTTTTTTAAGCATACAGCTACTCTTCTCTCTGTAAAAACATGTGGAAATAGATTTGACAGATTTGGAGAAATGATTACTATCTTTATGTTAAGGAAAAAAATTAAAAGCCATTTCATTTGTTTTTAATTAGACAAAATAACACTGCATAGAAAACAGTGATCAATCAATACAAGGGAAAATGTGATAAGTATTGCCTATTCCAACGTGGATGCTGCCTCTTTCTGTCCCCTTGGCCCGTGCCTCCGATATGTGAAGGTCTGTGACGCATATGGAGACGACAGCGCAGTAGCCAAACTGTATAGTGTTAGCTTATGTGACGTTAGCAATCCTCAGCTTAGCGCAATATTTTTCCGTAAGATGGCTTTCAAATTTCATCTCTCATCCCTTTGTTCCACTTAGACAAAAAGGGGCCATTCTAGTTTTAGCAATAATTCTATATAATCCAAAGAGCACTGCTGGAGGTACCTGTACTGAGAGATAACCACTGATTAGAAGCACTTCCCATCCATCTTTAGGGTATTTTTAAAGCTCTTGTCTAGCGTTTTGTGCGCGAGATTACAAAAGCGAGTCCAGCTCACAAAAGTGCATGGATATAGAAGGATGACTCCTGTCTTATACAAGTCACTTATAGCAATGGGAGCAAGGATCAAACATCACAGGAGCGGAAGACGCCCACTCGCGCCCAGAGGCTACGCTCGGCAGGCTGTGGAGTACTTTACAAGTGTCTCATCTGTCTTAAAGCGGACGTCCACCGAGATCCGTCTGAATGGCTTTCCCAAAACATTCAAACTTCATATCTAGGCCTCTGGGTGTGGAAATGAGTGGCGGGCGTGGCTGTGTATTCCTTCACATTTCACATTGTCATTGTCTGATTCAAGGTCATGACACGTGCAGACGGCCTCACCTCATTAACAGACTTTATGGTCAGAGGAAGTGTCATGCTCGGTGCTCCCATTGCTGCTCAGAAGCTCCATCTGGCTCCTCTAAACACCTCCTAGTCACCTTCAGTTCACCTTTCCCGTCACCTCGTTTACCGGCGCGCTAAACGTTAACAACAGGAATGTCACTTTTTTGAATAGAAATAACTCCTTACTATCGGGGCTTGGTTCAAGTGAATAAAGTAGCGAGTAAATAACAAGAAGAGTTTCCCCTTGGAGATCAATGTAAAGTCAATTCTGATTCTGAAAAGGCTTAATGATGTATTAGCAGGGAGAACACGATCACTGATGCAATATTTGACCAAATGCGCCTTCTCCTTTTTAGGTTGGAAGTTTAAAAATGAATCATGATTAGGGATGTTCAGTGCTTGTCCTTAATTTGTTTGTTTAAATGATTGTGGGCGGAATAACTTAAAACAATCAGATGTCATGTTGTAATTTTGAATATCTCAGATCTCAGTAAATTAAACAAATATGTCTTAATAATGACAGAAAAAATGGTTGTTTATAAATGCAATTGGGTCAAGCCAGTGATTAATCAAATATATCACACAATCAATTGCAGAAATAAATGTTATGTGTGTCCTTCATTAACAAGAAGGAAAACGTATTTTGGGTTAAAGTGCTGGGAACACATCAGGCCAAGTGACAGGTCATATCTGTGGACTGGTGACCCTGCTTACACTAAGAATGCAACTTTTTCTAAGCAAAAAGGTTTAAAAAAAGAAATTAAGATTGATAAGTTAAATGCCTTCTAGAAAAAAATAATAAAGAAAAATAAAGATGTCCCTGGAGATGAGGAGGAATTGGGCCCTTCTCCAGAAAAATTACATAATGCACCATTAACAAGTGATTCAAATGTAACAGTATCCATCAACTTCTCAACCATGTAATGTTGTATAACTGACAATTGTCTGATCTGTGAGTGAGGACAGACCATACTGGAGATATTCTAGGTCGACGATAAAAACTCCAAGCAGAAATGCTCTTTAGACACATCAAAATAACCTTGAACAACACAATAAAATGGCTTCTAACCAATGATTATTAAAATATGTCTAAATAAGTTTAAATAGTTATGCAAATGGCCTGTGGTGGCATGACCGTGGCATGAAAAAGAGGATATCACTTGCAGTTAAACTCACTGATTGCAGATATATACAAATTTAAAGCTTGACTATAACTTAAAGGTCCTAGATTGAGTTAGTTTCTGATCTATGTTGTTGTATTTTGTTTGTTTAACACACAACCCTCACATCCTTATCTCAAACTAAAACACGTTTCCACCTAGTCCACTGTGTTTTTAAACTTCCTACACCTTCAGCAGAAGTATTTGGATGATTTTGGCTCTGGCATTGCAAATCTCTTCTGAACAAAAGGTAAAAGGAGCTGTTAACTTGAAAATGGCTTCATGACTTTACAAGGTGGAACAGAGCACTTTGAGCTTTGAAGATGTAGACAAACTAACCACAAGGATTACTCAAGCATGACTTTAACGCTCACAACAATCAATTTCATGTAGGATCTTAATTGCAGCAACAGCAAACAAAATAAACAGATCCAGCACATCAGAAAGCATCATTTTATGGCTGCTGTAAATGGGTTTTCAATATTTCTATTTGAGAAGTGAAGAAGAAGCAGACAGCCTCACATCAATCATCCTCCCAGGGCCAAAGGGAAAAGTGTGGACTCAAGTGCTACCAAAACATTGTCTCCTATTGCGTCGGTCCAAGGAGACACGGGCAGACTGAATTGAACAATTGAATGCAGATCACCACTTGTAAAAGTTTAAAGTCTCGAAAATATGCTCAGGAAATGGAAGAAACATCACTAATTAGCTCCTTGGTCAGACGAGGAGTTGGCATAGCAACCGGTTTCAGTTTTGATAAGAGACATTAGTGGCACAGCTTTAACGCATCACAAAACGCAGCTGAATTTAGCTCCTATTTAGAAGCAAACCTGTGGCACCATTTGATCACTGCAATTTCAAAGAAAATGAATTGTTTTGAATCTCTTATCTAACATTTATTGCATTAACTTGGGTGGAGTTAACTTTCTACCTCCTCATTCGCCCTCAGTCTACCTGGCAATTTTCTTCCGACATACAAAATTGACTAAGTAATATGGCCTGTTCTGAGTGTTTTTTTAAAGGACCATGAAGGCCAGACTCTCCTGCAGATCTTTGCTCCCAGCATGTAGCCAGCGCATTCACATCGCAGCAGGTCACAAAATTGCTGTAAGGCCAGACGTCAAAACTGTTTCAATTGCAGAGTTGCCCTAGTCGTCCTCGGCAGCTGCCCCACACTGAGCAGTCAGAGAGTGTAACCTTATTACTGACCTCATTATTTCAGATTAGAGCCAAGAATGCAGGTCGGCCACTACCAACACCAGCCGGGTCTAATTAGCCCACTTCATTCTGGCCACATTTAGGCTTCTCACAGGTTTAAGCTATTAATTTGGCAACGGGACCCTGCTTCTGATGATCATAATGGCACTTTCACTTCCTGAATATGCTAATGTATGCTAGAGCAGAGGTCTAACAAGGCGCAGGATTGACAATAAGGTGAAAAAACTATACACTGACTGTTGAATAGGACTGGGAATCACAGTTTTCCTCACTATCCGATATGATACATGGTTCACGATGGAATGATATCGAAAATCACAATATATCAATATATCAATATTATACTGAATAGTTTGAGGACACCATAGCTCCCGCAAGTAAGATTTAAAATGGATTGATTCATCAGCCACAGAGGTGTCTGGGATCTATTATATGAGCACATGGATAGATGTAGAGGGTAATGTCAGGACGGACATTCAGCATAGATTGAAATATGCAAGTCATGGCACTAGCTGTAAGATAGAAATGATTTGTGGAGGGCAGGTTCTCATGAGAAAGAACTCAATGTAAAAAGATCTGTGTATGTTTCTTCACAAAAAGTGGCCTTAACCTCTAAAGAGTGTTGTGAGTCATAACTCAATAGACTACTGCTGTGTATTAAGTCTTTGCATTTTTAGCTATACTAACGCTTGTACGGCTCTTCTGTTATCTTTTCTTTGCCTTAGTTCTCACATCGAGGCACACCAAGCTGCTGAGTAATGCGCATTGTTGTAGTGAACTGAATACGACAAGAACGTCTGATTGTCAAATGATGTGACTGCTGTTGTAAAAATGTGACCCTGCATAGCTAACAAATCAAAACATGGCCACCGAGCTGTAATGTGCGATTGCAAAAAGATGGAGAGAGAAGGGAGTTAAAATCTGCTGCTGATTTAGAAGACAGTTTGCATTTCACTCAAGTCCTATTCGTCACTTCTTGTAGGTGGAAATGCAGTACCTGACATTACATTTTTATTTTTGGCTAAAAGGGTGAAAGTGCTGGTCCTCAAGGGAGAACGGAGCTAGAGCCTGACGTTGAGATGTACGCACTAGAATCATATCTGTCGTTTGAATCGATTGAACAGACGCATGCTGATAAAAAACGTGCAACACTAATGGCACAACATATGGCAGCATTTGGCAGACATTAAATGATTATGTACCTGTCCGTGTGTGTATTTATGCAACTGTCAGCAGGTCTCATCTATGTATGTGACCTTATTAACGTTAAACAAGACAGTACTTATTTACACAAAAAGCTATACAGCCAATTTTTTAGATTTGTGTAATGATTTCAGGGCCAGTTTTCTGATATATTAAAGTTCCTATAGTGCACAGTATTGGCTCTTGTGAGCTTTAAGCCATATTAGAAAGTAGTTACCTCCTCAAAAACATACTCAGAGTTGTGCCTTTTTTTCTTTCACACACTTGAATAATCTTGGATTATTAGTTTGTCTTCATCTCCAATGCTCAAAATGCTCAGTTCCACCTTGTGATGTAATGAAGCTGCAGTTCTCAGGATAATAGTTACAGTTTACCTTTAGTTCAGTAGAAATGGGCAATTCCAGGGTTATAATAATCCAAATTATATTGGTGATAGACTTTAAAAAACACACTGGAGCACTGTTTTAAAAGATGACCTCATAAGGTGGAGTTTTTTGGGTTTTTTTTACAGTTTGAGGGAAGACATAAGCAGGGTTTGTGTGTGTGAATAAAACTAGGATTTTTGTTGTTGAGGAAACAACATTATAACAAAAACAGTGACGTGCGGTGATGTTCATGACT
>KN501288.1:0-19741 GCA_000787155.1 Scartelaos histophorus | reverse complement strand
AAAAAAAAACAAAAAAAAAACTTTTAAACAAGAACATTATAAGTACTTGATTTAAAAAAAAAACAACACAATGATAACATGATATGCAACAAGGCAATAGTGTTTAACTGAACCTTTGTTTAATCTGCAAAAACAGTGTGATGTTGTGTTGCAATGATCTATAAATAATCACTAATGGTTGCCTTGTATTATACTCTATAGATGATAAACAAAAATTCTGTGTCCTGTCTCATACCCTGTAATCTTACACACCCAACAGGAAGTAACAACAGCTGATATACGATACATCACCAGCAATACCGGTGACAGTTCTAAGGACGGCTTGCAGCAGCAGCCGAAACATGTCAACAAGGTAAATACACATTACTGTATTGTCTTAAAAAAGAACCCAAGAAGTTAAAATACATAAGGAGACAATATGAACAACATTGGCTTGCACACCAAGATGAATTCTCACAATATTCACAAACTCATAAAAATCCATCTGAGCACACTCCTGCTGGTGTGAGAGAGCCCGGCCAATGATGGGACAGAGCTTAGACCAATGACAGAGCAGCGCTGTGGTTTAGATGGAAGCCAAATGCAAAACCCCCAAGCAAACCAAAATTATTATTACCATTATTTTATTTTGAAAATATGCAGAGGAAAGCACTTAGTATATTTGTGGACAGGAAAGATGTCTGTGATTTTCTCTCGACTGGATGTAACAAAAATTCAATTTTTTGGCTTGTTTGTCTGTCATGATGCTTTGACCATTCAGCTTAATAGAGTAAGGAGTAAGAGGTTCCAATAGCTTTCACTGAGAGCCATCCCAGATGAATAAATTTGCAGAACTCAATTCATAGTGCCGCATATATCAATCTGACAAGGAAAGTAACATGGTACAAAATTTCAAAATGTTCCAATGTAAACTCGACCTTCCTACAATAACCTTGAACAGATCTAATTGATAGTGTTGATAGTGCTGCAGTGTTACCTGTTGAGCTGCCAGCCTGGCCTGCTTGAGCTGATTCTCCAGGTGGGCTTTGACCTCCTCCACAGTCTTCAGAGATGCACCGATCTTCGAGGGGTCAGCTCCTTGTGCCTTCTCCCTCTCCACTCTACCAACACAAAAAGACACATTTTTAGAACTGAAAAACACAGAATACAAATCATATCCATGTGCTCAAATTTACATTTAACAAAGGCTTAATGCTGGTACATTTAAAGTTGAGGTATTCTTTTGCTACAAAATATAAGGCAAAGTAAAAAATATTTAAAATACATAATTAGTGAATGTACTCTGGTCATATCTAGTACAGACAGAATATAGTAGTATGGACCTCTCAGCGAAGGCTCTGATCTCCCACAGCTCCAGTTCCTCCTCTGGGATCCACGTCTCCACGGCGACGGGCCCAGACTGTTTGGCTGGCTCCTGTTTCTTGGGCCTGAGGGCACTGGAGCGCAGGCCCTTCCTCTGTGGAGTTGGGGTGTCTGTTTGAAATACAAACAAGCAAACACATTATTTAAGAGACGGCTAAATAGTAAAGGAGGTAGCCTCCTGTCGAGTTCTAAAAAGGAATCCCTCTATCAACATCATCAATACACAAAAATCTGCCCAAAATGCATTATCATTTGCATATGTCCAAATCCGAGAGAAAATGTTTCCTCAAACTGACACCACATGTGACACCAAGTTCAGTGAGGCTATGTTCTAGTCAGGCTCTAGCTTAGAAGGACACTGGAGAAACAGATTTGAGGCTTTATCCACAGTGCTGGGAGTTAAGATCACCAAGTCGTCCTATTGCACTGTTCGGTGTCGTACCTGAGGGGGCTGTGGCTTCCAGTAGGAGGACAGGGGATTGCTTTTAGCACTTTATTGGCCCACCACCTTATTGTTTTAAAATGGAAAAACCTGTGATACTCTCTAGCACACTGGATGGAGAATGTTCTTTCGAATCTCAGACTTGAGAAAATTAGATATATAATGCATAGCTCTGAATAGAATTTTTTTAAAGGGGTAGAAATCTTAATTTCTTCAATAAATCATTAACATCTGTCAGCCCTTGATGGCTTTATTTATTTTTTTGTTCTGGGTTTATTTGAATCTTTGTATGAGTGTCGATCCATCTTTTGTTTTTTTAATTTGTATTCTACAGTGTTTCCTCAAACTGACCCCACATGTGAAAGATGCAAGTTCAGTGAGGCTATGTTCTAGTCAGGCTCTAGCTTAGAAGGACACTGGAGAAACAGATTTGAGGCTTTATCCACAGTGCTGGGAGTTAAGATCACCAAGTCGTCCTATTGCACTGTTCCCAGGGATTGGGTTTTGTTTTTTTATGTTTTTTCTGTCTGTGTTTCTGTATTATATTGTATAAAATTAATACATATATTTACACAGAAAATGTAAACATTTCTGGCAGTTTCAAGATATTTTTCAAAATAAATGTTTAATTTATATATATGTAGAGTTATATTTATGACAATAACTTAACTAAGCAAACTTTGTCCCTTGTTTACAGCGTGACTGCTAGGTAGCAGTTACTGAATGACCTGTATTTATGTCACAACTCAGTAATGCCAGGCAACAGACAGATTTTCTCTCTATTAAGTTAAGGTTATGTTTAAGAGCTTGGTGAAGGTTAAGACTTTGGCACAGCTTTTGGAACCAGGTCTTGGCAGAGGTAAGTAGGAAAAAAAATACATGTTGCTGACCAAATTCAAAACTTGACCAAAGTTGTCAAACTATCAGAAACTAGGAACTTAAAAAGAAACTGAAATGGAAGGGTGTACCTTTGGAGGTGTCCCGGCTCACCAGAGGGCAGATGATCTTCCTGATGCAGTACTCTGAGCAGATCCCAAAAGGACCCACATCTCTGCGCTTTATAATCTCCGTGGTGATGATGTCTGTGTCTGTGGTTTCTGAAGATCACACAAACCATTACTGAAGTTTAATAACATACACAATGACACACACAAACTTACATCAAACACAAAATTACTACAACAAGACAGTTATACTGCCCACATTTTCTTGGGGTTTCTATTTGACCAAAAAGCTCAAAAACACTCTGGTCATTTTGTCTTATTCTACCACTCTGTTAACGTTTGAGTATTTAACATACAGAGTGTATAAGGTTTAGTCCAGAGGAGATAGGCCATACCTTTCCTGGTGGTCCCGACAGCAGCAGAGGGTTTGACAGCCATGTCGTCCCACCGCAGACAGGCCCAGAGCAGCCTCAGCATCAGACTCACCCCAGCTAGAGATTTTACAGTTTGGAGACGATATCTAGAATGGAGAATACCAACATTAATAGTACTAGTTAATAATTAATAGTTAGGGCATAATATTAAAAAAACATGTGAAAAACTCGTTTTTGGAGCATTGTGCGAACCATCTTTTTTGCTTTTCCTTGGTTCCTTTCACTTGCTTTAGGGTGAATTTAGGTTTCCTTTCTTTTATTCATTAACTGTATTATAGATTGCAGATGATATAAAAAAGATCCCATGATTACTAATTCAGTGGATGCCAAAACATAACTTGATAACAATATTAAAGGCAATGTACCAGATTTTATTTCCATGTATTTGAGGAAAATCTGTCTTGCCCCAGAACAGACACATTGTGCTAGCTCTCAAAGTCAAAATAAGTCTGTGTGCTTCCTGCATTTACTTATAAAGTGTTTTATTGTTCAATAAAAAGTGAGGAATAACAAGTGAGAAAAATGCAAGTGAGGAATAACTTTGGATCACTGCAAACTAGTAGTTTGTAGTAGTAATGAAGATCTAATTTTCACATGTTTGAGACTGTAAAAATCAGATATAGCACCTTTAATATTTCGTTTCTGCTGATAACAATTCAGCAACACCAAATTAAATGCTAAAAAACCCACATCCTACCTCCACGTCATCCCAAAGGTCGGTCGCGGCGAGGGGTACGGCCATATATCCAGCGCTGGCTTGGCATTATAGTTAAATATGGGCACTTCTCTGAACCCTCCCCTCCTCGCCAGCCTCTTCAGATCGTCATTGGGCAAGACAAAAATGCTCTTCTTGCTGCTTTTCGTCACAAACTTGCGATAGGATGGTAGTGCGGTCCCCGAACGTAGCTTCTTCCCCTTAGAGAACTTTTGTAGACTCACCCTTTCTTTTGTAGAGTACTCTTTGCTAATCATGGAGCTAGCTGTAGCGGTTGCTCCTAGTGACTTAGATTTCTGGGAGGTGGGAGGCGCGGGAACAGCTGGAAGTGCGGGTTTGCTAGCTTCACCAGAACTATTAGCATTTTTAGCATCAACATTTACTTCCTCTGATTTGGGTCCTTCTGCTATGTGGTTGTCCATCTTCTGAATTTTGCTAGGAGGTGGATGCGTGTCGTTTTGACACAAGTTACCGTTCATTAAAGATTTCACAGTTTCTTTTGCTGGCTCTTTGATGGCATCTTGAATTTGACTATCTTGCCCGTCTTGTTTAATGTTTGCGTCCTCATTACCATCTTTTCCATTTACTTGCACTGAGCTGCTCTTGTCGTCTTGCTCGACTTCTTCAAATGTCCTTTTCTTTCCGTTTTCAGACAATGTATTGATTTCCTTAGAGTCTGTAGTTTCAGATATTCCATTGTTTTTGCTTGATACAGATTCTCCGTTGACTATAGAGCCCTCACCATTTCCTGATTTCACCTGGGTGTCATGATCAGTTTTGACTTCTTCAGCCTCAAAGTTGAGTTTCTTCACCACATGGTCTTTCATTTGAGCATTCTCTTCTGTTTTGACACTAGGGGTCACTGTGGGTTGTACTGTGGGTTCACTTTTGACCACGGGAGTGGATTTGGCCGCTGCTGATAACTTGGTGGCCAATGCAGCCTGCCGTAGCCTCTCAAGACGTGCTTTCTCCTCGAAGGTGAACTGCTTGACGCGGCGCTCCAGCAGAGAGTCCAGTCTGGAGGGTTTGACTTTCTTCTTGTAGGCAGTGCGCAGCTGGAAGCCCTGGCTCACGTTGACCACGTCGTAGTACGGGGTGGGTTCTTCCTGCTTGGGCTCCTCCTGCTTGGGCTCGGAGCTGGAGGCTGGTTCGGAGCTGGGAGGTTGGGCGATGGAGGGGGGAGGTTCAGTTTTATCTGTGGGAATAAGGTAAAAGTCGGTCAACAAAACTACCTTGTGTAAGTAGGTCTGTCATGATAATTACTATATGGACAGATCGTCCCGTATATGAAAGATGAAACAGTTATTTTTGGGGTCAGTATTTAAAGTGGGTACTTTTTCTTTGTACTAGTTGGGGAGTTTTTGTTCTTTTTTTTGTGCCATGATTAGATTTCAGCAGAAGAAGGTTGGATAAATAACCACTACCACGCATTCTAACTATTATTTATTATTATTTTTTGCAGTTAATATGTTTTTAAACTACAATGGGCATTTCCTCTTTTTTTTTTAGATAATGCTGCTTTTTTGTTATTCCGTGAGATATAAATTAGTTTTTGTTTGTCTATTCAAAACGTGTTATCATGAAAGGACAAGAAATGAACTTTGAAATTTTACCTTCCATTCAGAATAATGAATTTGGCATAAATTTGGGATAAAACATCTGCACCTCATCGTTTCTCTGTGTTTTCACAATAAAATACATTTCGCGAGTGAGACATAGATATAGGTATTAGTGTTCGTCACAACATCATCAAATTGTTTCATTTTGACCAGTTGAAGAAAATAAATATTTAATACTATCAACATATATTTATTTTATTTTAGGCAAAGCATTTTCAGTCAAGCTCAGTTCAAGGCTGATTAATGGGAATAATCATGAACAAATATTAAAGTAATCAATGATTAGTCACCTTTATCTTAATTTATGAAAAGACAGAGGTATTTATAAAAATGTCATAGAAATATTAACAGTTTTTTGTGATAAAATTATGAAAGAACACATAAGCAGATGCAATTTTTGGTTCGCAGCAGGTGGACAATTTAAGTTTGGATTTTTATTTCGTACAAAACAAAAAGTAGGCATTGAGTATTTCATTTGAAAGTAAGCATCAACCAAGTGTCTTTTTAGTCGGGAGGTTAAAATGTTTTTGTTACATACAGAAATTCGATTCTGTGTTCTCTGTAGCATTTCATTGATTTCATAAATGCAGCACACTATAGTCTTTTACACAGAGCATACAGATAAAAATGACATGCAATGTTCTCCTTATTTTAGATGTCAAAAAGGTTTTGTGGCTACTGGTGTTTTCTTTTTTGTGGGAGATGGTCCAAGTGGCATATTTAAGGTTGCCACTGATCTAGAAACTTTGATTGCTCAGCATATTTATACCTTTACCTAATTATAAAATCAATTAATATAGATATAATGCTAAAAGTAATAAGAGCCTACTAATCAAGATAATCACAGACTAGTTTACTACTAAATTAAATAAATCCAGCTCTACATGTGACAGAGGCTACACATTTTTTGTATATACTGTATTCAAGATAGTATTTTATTGTGGCTTCCAACACAAGATACTTTAGATACTTAACATGGAGGAAAATACTTTGAATAAACAAAACCGTTCCTCTTACCTTTTTCTTCAGCTGGAGTGCAGTCGTTCCCTACAGAAGGCTCCACCTCCATTTTGTCCTCTCCTTCCTTTCCCAGCACCTCTTTATCATCCTTCTGCCCCTCCTCCTCTTTCTCCTCCTTGTTCTGTCCATCTTCAGTAGCAGTGGTCTGGGACTCCACAACGCTGGAAGCTTGTCCCTTATATTCCTTTTGTTCAGCCGTTTTTTCGCTTTTCACCGCCTTTTTCTTAGAAGCATTTTCCTTCATTTTTGCTACAAAAAAAAGTTTACAAGATTATCATTTCAAGAGATTCCCTTCTAAAGCTTTATTCTGAAGCTTTATTCTGAAGCAATTCCTTACCCTCCAGCTCTTTGCGGTAGTTGACGTTAGTGTTGCCGGGGAGCCTGGGCACAAAGCGGGGCACTCGAGTTTTGCTGACCCAGATCCAGCCTCCGTACCCAGTCACCCTGTATTCCTCACCTTTCTGCTTCCATACCTAAAAAATGGGACAGTTGTTTAAGCTGTAGTCTTTTTACGGTACAAGTAGGATTATACTCTAATGTAAGGAGCATTCACAGAGTGTAAAAAGTGGAGAGGGAGTACAATGTCACACATAGCATTCTGCCCCAGTAAAATGAAGCTCATGAGGCTAGTGGTTATAGGAGCCAAGTTTCATATTCTTAATAGGAATTTATTTATGGACAAAACAGAGACATAAAACCACCAAGATCATACAGAGTGGGTTAACACAGGTCCAAATGATGAGGTTGCATTGCAAAAAAGCTTGGCCAAAATTTAAGAAGTAAATGTTTAAATCTATCAGGAAAATAATGTAAAGGAGTACTAGTTATCAGTCAATGCAGCAAGATAATTTCACTTGGCAGATGTGATATATGTTTTTAATTCTTGGTCAGATCAGAGAAACTTGCAGTGTACAGCAGCTGTTATAGAGAGAGAGGAAACAATTTTTCCAATTTACAGTCAATTGGAGTCGGAAATATGCCCATGTTCCTCTTTCCACTGGCACATCCTCTTTGGAATGCAGCGGTTAGCAGGTCAGCTATGTCCATTTAAAGACTATGGGAGCATCACTGTTGTACAGTGTTCAGTCAAGAACAAGGTAAGTAGTATTTTTAAATCTACACATGGAATTTATTCTTTTTTAAAATAGAGTAAGAGTAAGTTTAGCATTCAAAACATCATATTATGATTGTATTTAGGTAGCCAATTAAATGAAAAAGGCAAAAAGTGCTGTTAAGACTAAACTAAATTGCAATTAGGCCACAATAAGTAAAATCACAAAGGCAGCAATCATTTCATTAACAATATTCAATGCAAACAACTAAAACTGTCTTATTCTGTGTAAAAGTAGTTTAGACACAACATGTTCTAAAATACATGTAATTCTTATATTGTTAACAGTTGATAATGTACTATCTTCCTAAATGTTAATATTCCTAGATGTGTTTAAAATTGGTACTCTCTACAAAATTCAGATTTGACAACATAAATTTCAGTATGTAATATATGAGTATCACATTGCTATTGTTCATTATGGTTATTAAAAATTGAGTCCTGACAGGTCCACAGTGTACGGTAAAAGTCATATACCTGATGTTTGATAGGGATGGTGTACTTGACCCACGTGGCCTGCTGCAGCGTCTCCTCATCTTCCAGCTTCTTCTCCTTCTTCTTCACCTTTTCCTTCTCCTCGCGCTCCATGGCGGTCATACGGTGCAGCCTTAACAGCATGAAAAACAGATGAATAAAGGTATGGAAATCAAACTAACCCAAATCTCTCCAGTAAATGTATATGTATATTACCGCGTATGTCCCAGAGACTCCTTCCACACAGGCAGCATGACCACAGGTTTGATGGCACACTCCAGGATGGCCAAGGCTAAAGCGAACTCTCGAGCCTTACTGCACATCTGCACCGCTTTGTTCCAGTTGTTCCTGAGAAGAGACAACATGTACAATAGTTTTAGATGATGCAAAATTCAACCAGTACACAATAGGGATGTGACAAGATCTTATGTCACAAGAGAAAAATTATTTTGAGAGATTTTTATCCTTTAGCTATTGGGAGCTAGCTAGTGGGAGATGTAAATAATGTTAATTTTGGAAAACATTTTGGATTTACGTATTAGTTCTGTTTAACCACTGGGCTACAAAATCCATATTTTTTTCTACAGTATTTACTGACATACTGAAAGGCAACATTGTACAGATGCTGCTTATTGTCCAAAAATGTTGCAACTCTTACTATTGCAACATGTTAATATATTACAGACGAACATTTTCCATAGCAATATATAATTTCTATCCAAACCTCAACTGCATTCAGTTGCATAGGGAGAGAAACAGCCAGGCAAATATCAGACATGTGTTTGGACATGTACCCACTCATTGTATATCAGCAAACACACTACAGTCCTTCTGCCTTGGACTAGCTTGTATCCTTTCATTATTTTGGCGCACTTAAACAAAAGTGAAAATAAAAACTACCAGAGCTTTGTTTGCGTGACAGAGAGCAGATGACTCAAATTAAATGAGCTGTTTAAAAGAGGACAGAGGCACACGTAGGATTTAGAACATGTTAAAATCATAAATGATTTCTTAAAAAAAACACTGGATGCTTCTGCACTGCTTTGAACGTTGCCTGATCCTCAAGATCAAGAGCATTGGGGAATACACTTACTACTGCCATTGCAAAGACACTCAAGGAGCATTCCAGTAACTTGGCTTTCACCGGAGAAACTATTAAAGTAATGGTTTCCAACTAGAGGTACTACTCAGTCTAAAGATCTGTGATGCAAGTTAGACTTTAATCTGAGTTTTGTTTTTAGATAAGTCAGGTCTTTCTGGTCAGCTTAACAGCACAAACCAGCTCACCCGTTGTACTTAAGGTTTGGTTAATCATTCTCATCTTTTGGATGAAAAGACCCACATGAGGCAAAATGTGTAAATGTGTGCATGGTGGCACCATGGTAACTGCTGAACATCCCGCCATAGAAATATATGCAAAGTATAGAGTCTATTCTTTAGTATTGAAATCAAGTTTGAAACTATTGTTGTCATACTACAAAAAATTCAAACGTGATTCATTACAAAACTAATTGCAACATCACAAAAAAAACCCAAAAAACATTCACAACATTTTATTTATTGTGAGATGCTCATCTGTATGTACCTGTGAGAAGCCCAGTTGGGGTGCATGAAGGGCCCGGGCACGTTGGTCTCGAGCTGGGTGATGTTGAGGCGGAGCGTGGCCACAGTGAGGGCCCTGGACCCATGGATGGTGCCGTTCCACTTGAACTCGGCGGCTGTGGTCAAGCTGAACTTGTGGGACAGGTGCCTCCTCTTGTCGTGCTCTTCGCGATGCTGGTGTTTGTTCAGGGCCAGCGTGTTGGTGCTGTACTGGTTGTGGTAGACACGATACTTGCCCTCCTGGCCCAGCTTGAAGAAGTTGTTCATCTGGGTTTTGAGCCCCGAGTCGCTCTTGAAGAGGAGCGAGCAGAGCAGTGGCTGGAATGGTAATGAGGGAAGGATTAAAGTAAATAGAAGTGTATTTTAATTTATAATGTATAATTCCATGACCTATCTATGTGCCTAGGTATGAAGTAAGCATGTTCAAATCAAACCTAGCTTTTACTGATAACAACTCTTCTCAAATTCTTAATTACAAAACATTGGACAAGATGATCAAGTTGTTTATGTTATAATTTGGTCTTTTGGCTCTCAAGATGATTAAAAGTGAGAAATGAGAAAAAGTCCAAAGCCTTTTTCAAGGTTATTTCTCACCTCCTTGTTCACTCTGGCCAGTGGGATCTCCCCTGGTGCTGCTGCTGTCGCTTCCTTCTCTCCTTTTACCTTGTTGTACTCATCTGTCATTCACAAAGCATTAGCATTAGCCCTACATTTTGAACACATCCCATTCTAGTTCACATTAGCACATGCAGTCGTTACCTGTGCCGTCCTGACTGGTGAAGGAGGAGCGTGAGGAGCGGTCATTCAGGTCGGGCTGCTCTGGTTTGATGAGGTCACTGGTGGCATTGGTGGTGGTGTTGGTGGGGTTACTGCCGTTACTGCTGCTGCTGGGATCTGTGGTCTGGGATGAAGACTCAGGCTCCTCCTTGGGTTGGGTCTTAGCGTTGTCTTGACTTTCACTGCTGGGCTCCTCTTTCATCTCCTCATCTAATAAATAAAGAAAAGGGGTATAGTAACCAATTGGAAGGTAAATATTTTTCAAATAAGTACATAGAGATGTTTATGTGCCACACTTAAACCTCAAATTGAACCAATTATGCCGATAGCTTCTATATTTAGAGTTTTCTTTGTAAATAATAAACATATTGTAGTCTTTGGAGACTAAAGAGAATTCCCAGATGATTAATTAAGAATGGATACAAAAAGACGGTATGGGAAAGCAGACAGTGAGAAGCAGCTTTGTCCAAGTATTCAATATTGTCTCTGAGCTGCAGACAGAAGAATGAGGGGTGCAGATTAGCAGTTAACACAGAGCGCCTGGCAAAGTGTGTGGTGTGAAGAGCCTGTTATGTAAACTGAGCTAAGAGCACAGAGCCTCTCACTACACAGGCTGATGAACAAAACAGCACTCACAATGGGCAGACACTACATGAAAAACTACATAGTGTTGTGTCCATGGCAAGTCATATCACAGACCATTCTGCTGCACTGTGGGACATTCTACTCAAAGCATCCATGCTTGACAAACAGGTGGTAAGCGCTACACCAAAAAGGATTTATAGTGGTATAATGACATTCATTAATATTACCTTGGAGGAATCCATAATAAAGATCACTAGGTATACTTTATAGTTTCCTTGTGAGGGAATTCTCTGCTTGATCCATCCTTTAACCTTTAAGGCAACCTGTCGAGTGTAGGTGACCCATCTCCAGATCTTGACCTAGTCTTGGTCAGAACTACCTTAGCAAGAGGGTTTTACCTATGGTGCATGTTTTAGGTTGATGGGGAAAACTGGAGTCCCAAAAGAAACCCACCCAAACACAGGGAGAAACAACCAAACTCCACACAAAAAGACATGGGCTAAACCTTGAGTCAAACCCAGAGCCTTCTTGTTGAGTGATAGCCACTCAACCATTCCACTGAGAAGAAAAATGATTCAATGAGTCAAGTTGGTGAATCAAAAGCAAGGGAAGCTTAAACTCAAGAATATGTCCATAAGCTCTAGAAGATGTATATAAAGCAGTAGAGCACTAGACAATGCAATGAAGATGGCCAGTGAGGGATGGCTGGATGGATCATGGAACACAGCACACAGACTGGTACCTGTTGCCCCTTGCTGTGCCTCTAAAGGGTGCTCCTGATCTGCCCCTTCTGTGCCTGTGCCAGAGTCCTGAACAGCAGAGCCAAACTGGGGCTCTGGCTCACCACTGCTCTCCTCTGTGGGAGCGCCAACTGTGGCTGCAGCAGGTAAAATCGACACAAATACAGGACAAATACAGGTTACTCCATGTTTCCATAGTAAGAGACAAGGTTGTGATATGTTAATGCAGTTGTACCTTGAGAGCTGCAGTCCTCACTGTTCTCAGTGTCTATCTGCTCCTCATTGCTGGCTGTTGGTTCTTCTGTTGTGGGCTTCTCTACCTCTCTCTTGGCCTCTTCCTCTTTGCGCTTGGCTTCCTTGGCCTCCCGCAGACCCTTCAAACGCTCCTCTACTGCTTCTACAAGCAGAAGAAAGGGAAGAGAATGTTGATTACCAAGCACCAATAAACAGCAACAATATTGGGCTTTATCAATCAGACAGTCAGTTTGTTTTACAGTGGTAGTGTGGCAAGAGGGGTGGTAGATTTTATGTACAGTATGAATATGGAGGGTCAACCCCAAAATCATTTCATGGTATTACTTGGTTTGTACTTTTAAAATTAAAATTAAAATGCTTAAGTAAATTTTGCATAATATGAATTGTATTTGTATATAAAAAGCAGTAAATAGACTGGTAAGAGTGTATGTTATGACTAAGCATTGGAAAAAGTGAGTCTGCCTTCAAAAAATGTCCAAAATAAAAGCAATGCAGCTTTAGTCCATGCCTGAAGTAAAATTATATAAATGTGTTTATTTTGTAATTCCAAATTAGCTTAAACGGGCCAGTCAGAGTCAACCAAAGGGTTGTATCTGGAAGCTGGACAATGCCCAGGTCTGATGTAGGCAGTATATGAATAAATTATCTTATTTGTCACCGTAATGCAACAATTAACATGGCAACAGTGCAATTCCTGGTTAGCAAACAATAAAACACTATGAATCAGCATCTAAGAGCTGTTTTTACAATGCATCTGTACTTGAAACAAACTAAATTTACTTGGAAAAATAAAGTAGGCAGTTACAGTTTAATGTGGATAGTATGTCTAGAATCCAGCCTGATCAACAGTTTGCACACACAGATAAAGAACAAAAAAGTTAGTAACACACACATAAGGGAAAGCCAAATATGACGACCGTAGAAGTGTTAGATGGGATATAAATGGCTATAAATTAGTGCAGGAGGTGTACCGTTGAGAGCAGACAGGTAGCTGCGTGCACTGCTGGCCTTCTTGGTGAGGTCCAGGGTGATGTCCATGTGGGCCTGGACCTCCTCCCTGACCTCTTCCAGAGCTGCGTACAGGTCACTCTCCCAGTACTCCTGATCCAACAGCTCCATCAGCTCCTCCAGCTGTGGCCGCGTGCTGTAGTACCACGTTTTCTTACTCTCCCGCTCACCCTCCTCCTCTCTGGAATCACACACGGGGAAGCTCAAAATTCATAAACGTTATACCTACATAGCAAGTGAAATCTTCAATGAAAGCGGTACAAATGCGTATAGTCATCTCTATTTAATTTAGACAGAAATCGCAATTTGAGTTGCAGCAATGATCAAATCGCAAAGGCTGCAGTTGTTTAGGTAATAGAATGTCTTTGCAAACCTTAAATATATCTTTGTTTTTTCCTCTCTCTTGTTGTTAAGACCTCTACAAATGTGTTTAAAACAGATGCAATTTTTGGGTATTAGTATCACTTCATATATCTGTCTTCCTAATTTATTTATTTATTTTACATATATCGCAAATATGATCTTCTACTGAGACGCTGCATAGAATAGTTAAAAAGAAATCATAAACAACAACAAAGTAATCCCTTATGGCTGTGTATAAATGAGCTGGCATATCTCCTGGGGTATGTTGGTGCATTATTCAAGCCTGAGATAAGTTATATTTACCCATACAGATATTAAGATCAAATCCAACCAGGCCCACAAGTGTGTATGAAGTTATAGTAGTTATGTTTACAAATGACCTTTCACTAGAAATAATAACAAAATGGATTTATCTGGGATATAAAAGCATTGTCTGAATCATTTAGTAATTACACATTCTCATTCTTAGCATAATTGCCCTTCTATTTCCATGTGTACTCCAAAAGACAAATCGGATGCACTGCGAACAAACTGGAAATGACATGGACACACAGACTAAGGCAGCAATGGTCCAATATTGGAACCTATGTATCGCCCATCAGCTGTTCTCCAGTTATTTAAGGGAAGTGTTGAATTGTTTTATGAATTAACTGCAATAGTTTTGGTTCGATCACACTGCATTTGGGAAATAAGTCGAAAGCCAGAAGTTTCATTTCAATTTAGTGGCAGTTACTACAGTGGTATCAAAGATTGTTTACTCATTTAAAGTTTATGTAAACAAAACTGGGTTTGCAAGATGAAAACCGAAAAGCTTACAATGAAACACATTTCCAGGATGTGCCATAAATGCTTCTTGAAAAGACTCCTCTGCCGTTTGCAATATATGAGAGGAAAATGCCATTAAGCCAAGGGCAATGGGCGTTCTGACTGGAACATCAGCATGCACGCCTGTTCTTGCTAACAATCAGACATTGGACACAGCTCCACCACAACCCTAAGTGGGTGTAATTTCATTTGCAATAGGACATGCAAGACTTCCACACACAAAAGAGCTGGTTAACATGACACTGCTAATGATCTTGTTACTGGGGACGTATGGAACAATAGGTCTACATATCTGAGCAAAAGTATAGCGTCTAGTTTTCTCTTTGGACTATTCGGCAGTATTCTGTAGTAATATGCTGTACTTTTGATTTTAATCAGGGGTATATTGGGTTAAATTAATGTATAAACAGAGTAGTATAAACAGAGAGGAAGACAACTATGGCCTCTCACATTCACTAGTTCAGCAGAATATACTTTGATAAGCATTTTCACATTTATTTATTTTCAGCATAGTTTGGCAAAGCAGGCAGGAGGAGCAACACTACAAATACTAAATGAGAGTTACAGACACTAGATAAGACTATCTGCATAAAAATGTAACGTACTGGTCCAATCAGAGTATTCTGCGTAGAAAAACATCCATGATCAAGTAATGCAATTCTTTCCTAAGATTTTAGGAAAATAACAGTATTCAGAATAGAAATAATACTAAACTGTATTGTGAATACTGTTTTTGCAATGAATTTTTAAATTTGTAATGGGATAACAAAATCATGGTGACCTCCCCCTCCTCGGGCTCCAAACAAACAAAATCAAGACATGCATGCGTTATGAATACTCTCGAATGAAAGAGTCATTGTAGTTTAGCATTACCATTCTGATTATGCATTTTTGGTAAATGTATTCACTTACTTCCAAACACTGCTGACAGATGCTGCACTTTGGTAATGTCAGTTGTCTCTCTAAAAGCCTAATCTAGCCATCTGACACGCTGACTAAGAAATCCCTAGTTTCATTTTACCATGCCATTTTAAGCATCACAATCATAACACTCAAAAAGAAAGGAGACTCAGCTAATGACTTACACAATAATCCTTCTGTTGAGAAACCAGTACTTCCTCTGGTGTCGGTCGTACCCGATGGGCTCCTGTCTGATGTAAGGCTTGTTTTTCTGCACCTCCATGACACAGTCATTGACCCCAGGCACCTGGTGGGCCACACACACCTCACACTGCCACTCGTCCTCGGGCACGGCCTCCAAAGGGGGCTTCACACACTCCAGGTGGTACACAGCCGAGCACGTTTCACAGCACAGTAGGTCCCCCAGCCTGTGGCACACCCTGCAGTGGTCATCATACTGCATCACTCCATCGGACATCAGCTCATCACGAGCAATGTTTGTGGTGAGGAAAAGGTCAACCAAGAACTGCAATACTCGCACTTTACTCTCAAGAGGACCGTACGGATACTCGTCTGTCTCTAGGTAAGGAAGTACATGGTGATACTCTTTGTCGCTCTCACAGTATGAGCGCAGCACTTCAGGCCAAGTCATGCCATCTATGAAGAACAAAGTGGAGTTAACACTGTCTTTGAGGTCGGTGGGGCCAAAGCTAGTATTGGAGGTGTCCTCTTCTCGTAGTATAACCTTAAGCAGAGCTATGTGTGTCTCAGAGATTAAAGTACTTTGCTCTTGGCCCAAAAGAGCAGCACAAAAGTCCTCAAAGCGGAAAGGAGAGAGGCGCAGCACAGAGCTGAAGTTGCGCAGCACTTCGTAGATGGAGACTGTACTGAGAAGCTCCTCATTAGGCACCAGGAGGTCCTCAGAGGAGTCTGGAAGCACCAGAGGAGGGATCTCCTTCTCTTCCAAAATGGGTGTGCGGGGCCGCGGAGCACGTCCCCGTCTTTTACCTGGGACATACAAATAGAATGTTAGATTACAATAGGTTATGGTTATCAACTGTCTATGTTCTTAGGGTTGGTCATGAAACACAACGAGTTCATATAGTTATGGTATACAGTCAAAATTAAGCAATCTATTTAAGATGATTAAATATCATAATATTGTTTGTGAAAATTCAGGTCAGATAACTCTTTGCATTTTAATTCACACGTCTGTGTGCAAAGGCTTCTGTCGGTTTCTTCCGTGTCTATCTAAACACTTGCACATGGCTCTGAACTCCCACTTGTTGCTGGAGGAGGGATGCACGAGCTCACTTGCCGGCTAGCTCAAGTCTGAGAGACATTTCAGTGGCCATGCTAGCGCCCTAATTAACTAGGTTTGCTTTCCTGATAATTAACAGTGTTTCAGAACTAATACTTAATTAATCTTTAAAATTCAGGCTACGCGTGTCATTGCAAATAAAACCAATAGAACACCCAATTTCACCTAAACTAATAGGACTGCACTGTTTGTTTTGACAGGAGACAACGTGAGCTAATGTGGCATGCTAACATTAGCATGCTAGCAGCTAAGCGAGTGACAGAAGCTGTCAAATGTGAGTGTGAGCAAAGCCTGAACTCTTATAGACCCACGGCCGCGAGTACCGAGTGTTCCTGTGCAGGGAGCACACATGGAGGTCACACCCGGAAAGTGACACCTACACCTGCACCACAGTCCTGAGCAGACTGCGGCCTGTGTTCATTCTCCATTTTGAACAATACCAGCTCTCCGCTTCCTGCTCTTTCCCCATTATAAGCTGCACTGGTTCGGGGCATGTGTCCCGCGTGCGCGGCCTGGATGTGTGCGGACGTGGTGCTCATGTACCCGGGGTGCTGGCGTGCGTGCTCTGGCTCCTGAAGCTGCTCTCGGTGCAGTAGCTCGCATCATCCTCCTCCTCCTCCAGCTCGTCCAGCGGCTCCTCATCCTCCAGGCAGTCCGAGTCCGCTTTGAGGCCCTCTTCTTCCTCAGACTGCGGCTCTTCCTCCACAAACTCTTCCTCATCAGACCGGAGGCTCACGGCGTCCTCCTCCTCGTCACTCTCGTGGTCATCGTACACCACAGTCTTGGAGCATTTGCTCCTCCTGCCTCCGCGGGTCCCTCTACCTCCTCTGCCCGCACCGCCGCCTCTGCTGCGTGCCTTTCCCCGGGCAGAAGCGCTGGAGCCCCGTTTCCTCTTTGCTTTGACCGGCTTGGGGCTCTCCCTCGTCGGGCTTTCCAGGTCCTCATCCCCGCTGTCCCTGGCTCTGGGTTTGATGTTCCTTCGGGGTCGTAGGCCGCGGGTGGGCGCTGGGGATGGCTCCTCGCTCGGTAACGGTTTGGACGGCCTGCCCCTGCCTCTGCCTCTCATGATAGGCCAAATCTATTCTTTTGCAAGCCCAGTCTGTGCGCGTCTTTAGCCAACGCGGACGCCTGCAAAAGTGCAACCTCCTCAAAGCTTATCCGGTGGGGGCCCAAAAGGTGCAGTCGCCCAGTGAAGCCCCCGTGCCTTTTCGGGTGTGAAAGCTCAAAATGTTAGCCCGGCGTCCCATTTGGATTCGCCTTGAGCCGCCATTTTTCTTCTCCTCCGCCGCTGCCTCTGAACAACAGGGCCCTCGCTCTGGTCACGTGGTGTCGCTCACACAGAGCACATTTCCATTCTTTCTACCTTCACACAATAATATGCTATTTTTTGACCATATTGACTATATAATACTCATGAAGGGACATTTCATCATCGATTTAAATTAAACATCAATAATCCACTTAAATTGAAAATTCTGAAGTTCACATAATAATTTACACGTATATGCTCAAATTCTACTGCTATATTTGAGACATTGACATGATATAATTATTAGTAATATTCTATGGTGAAAACACAAACTATACATGCAAAAAAGAGTTATACATTAAAAGGCACATTAATAAACAGTGTGAGGGCACCCTCTACCGACGATTGTGTGCAAGCATTGTTTTAGCATAATGTGCAATTGTAATTAATTTAAATAATGTACTTGGATTACAGACAACTATATGACTCAAAGCTCTTATAAGTGGGTGGATAATGGATGTATAATTTGATTGTTTATATAAACATTTCTCTTTGTCATTCAGAGTCCTCACCAGTAGGTGGCAGTGATTACACACTGATGTTCAGAGAAGTTCCTGAATAAATTCTATTACATTCTCCTCAGGCCCCTGAGTGTGAAGGAGCAGACTAACAAACTACAGCCTAAATACAAAGATATTGAGCTGGACAATAAAGCCTACATTCAGAAAACATATTTGATGTGTTTTTGTCAGTGCCTGTGTGGGGAGATATTTTAAACAAAATTTAGGCAGTTAGTATGTATAGCTTACCTCTGACACCTAATTGACACTGCTATTATGCTCTTTGGCAAGAAACTTCACCTACCTTGCCGCACATATCCTCTACCAGAAAAGTTCCACTGTGCATCTTTAAGAACAAACGTAAATGAAACTCAACTTTAAGTCAATTTAGCCTGTTCCCTTTAACCAAACCTCCACTCACACCAGACCGTCCTTTTGTATATGTGGTCCTTTCACTGCTAGACCCACAGTATATCTTGATAAAGGAGCCAGTGATGCGATGTGATGTAAAAGTGCAGCTGATGTAACAGTGAGGGGGCAGAATGGATAAAAGCCCCAGTGCAGCTTCTGTTTACAGGAATCTGCTCCAGTCACAAGAGGAGCAGACAGGGCATCAGACCGGAGATAATGACCTCGAGAGAATACTGCAGCTGGGGCTGGCTAATTACTGCAGTATTGGGTACTGTACATTTCCTGGTGTCTGTGATCAAATTGTTGTGTAGGTTTTATAAGGAAATGACTCATTATTGAAAAGTAAAAAGTAAATTTGTTATGGAGTTGATTTGAGTATTGGATTTTCATAAAGGGAAATTAAAGAACTACTGATGAAGTTATCAAAAACATTCTACTACCACTACTACTACTACTACTACTACTACTACTACTACACTGTACATTTCCTGGTGTCTGTGATCAAATTGTTGTGTAGGTTTTATAAGGAAATGACTCATTATTGAAAACTGAAAAGTAAATTTGTTATGGAGTTGATTTGAGTATTGGATTTTCATAAAGGGAAATTAAAGAACTACTGATGAAGTTATCAAAAACATTCTACTACCACTACTACTACTACTACTACTACTACTACTTCTACTACTGCTGCTACTACTACTACTACTACTACTACTGTTGTTGCTACTCCTATTACTATTCTATTTCTATTACTACTACGACTATTACTACCATTACTACTACAATTACTAGTTTATTTTTACTACTACTAACACTACCACTACCACTACTACAATTATTATTTCACTATTACTACTACTACAACTACAACTACAATTACTGACTATTACTACTACTACAACTACAACTACAATTACTGACTATTACTACTACTACTACTTCTACTACTGCTGCTACTACTACTACTACTACCACTACCGGTACTTTTATAATTACTGTTCTACTATTACTACTACTACAACTA
>JACN01034275.1:0-11124 GCA_000787155.1 Scartelaos histophorus | reverse complement strand
TTGTTAGCTTTAGCATGAATTTAAACTTATTATCTTTGCTCAGGATGCATGAGGTAACTTCGGACAACGCAAACCTTTTCAGTGTTCAAACCCACTTCCTAATGAAACGATAAAGTGGATTTTCTGGTGAGATATTGTGTTCATTCCCCAAGAGTTTATCAATTTGTTACACGAAATATTGAACATAACAAACACAACATATTTGGAACCCTCCCAAACGAAATCCCTCGCCTTACCATTCTTATTTTAGACCTTAAAATGTGTGTACCTGATTTTTCAAAAAAAGAAGTAAGACGCACCACTACGAGGGTGAACTCTATAATGTACAGAGGTTTAGACTGAAAGTGAATGTATATTTTGGGTATTAGCACATTTAGAGATAGAAAAGATCGGTATTGCGTTTCATATTCCTTGGAAAGCTGAGTGAGGAACAGTTTTGGACGACTGCAAACAGGCACATTTTCAAACCCGCTCTTTAACAAAATTATAAATTTTCTGGTGAGATATTTCGTTCATTCCCTAAGAGTTTATCAATTTGTGACACAAAATATTGAACATAACGAACACAACATATTTGGAACCCTCCCAAACGAAATCCCTCGACTCAACATTCTTATTTTAGACGTTAAAATGTGTGTACCTGATTTTCGAAAAAGAAATTGCGCAAAACCAGTACAAAATATTGCTTGCGTTGGGTTCTCTGCGTCAAACTTAAGCGCTTTATTGTTCGAAAATCAGGAAGTCCCCGTTACCATGCTAGTTCTTGTTAGCTTTAGCATGAATTTAAACTTATTATCTTTGCTCAGGATGCATGAGGTAACTTCGGACAACGCAAACCTTTTCAGTGTTCAAACCCACTTCCTAATGAAACGATAAAGTGGATTTTCCGGTGAGATATTTCTTTTAAAAAACTCATTCCCCGAGAGTTTATAGGCCCCTGCTCTCAATCTGTGACATAAAATATTGAACATAATGAACACAACCTATTGGGAACCCTTCCAAACAGTGTTCCTCAACTCACTGCTTTCATTTTAGACGCTGAAAAGAGCTGCCCCGGTACTGTCTGCATCCAATTACTGCTCAGTAATCAGGAACTGCACATTACCTGCTAGTTATTGTTAGCTTTAGCATGACTTTATGCTCTCGTCTGGTCTCTGAAAGTCATGAAACGCTCTTAAAAACTCAGGAATACTTAGGATGGAAGGCGTACAGAAAGTGAGTCCAAAAGCTATTTCTTTGGACCATTGCAAACCAGTTAAAATGAATTTACCATAATTTTGGGACTATAAGGTGCATCTAAAATCATTACATCATCATCATCATCAATACATTTTTCACAAAACTATTCATTTTCTGTTGAGACATTTCATTAAAAAACTATTCAAATGTTCATCACGTGAAATATTGAATGTAATGAACACAATCCTTTACTTTACAGTTCAATAATCAGGAAGTGCACATTACCTGCTAGTTGTTGTTAACTTTACCATGACTTTATACTCCCGTCTGGCCTCTAAAAGTTAAGAAAATCTCTTATAAACTCATCACAGGAATACTTAGGAATGCAAACGTTAAGTAAGAAATAACTTTGGACCACTGCAAACCATTTAAAATGAATAATAATGGTAAATTTGCATTTTCTGTTGAGACATTTCATTCAAAAACTATTCTAGTGTTTATAGTGTTAGCTTTACCATGACTTTAAACTCCCGTCTGGCCTCTAAAAGTTGCGAAAACCTCTTATAAACTCATCACCGCGAACTATTAAAATGTTATAAAGTAAGTGAGGAGTAACTTTGGACCATAGTAAATCATTTAAAATTAACTTATTACGGTAAATCTTCACATCTTCACCCGCTAACAAAATGATGAAGTGGCTTTTCTGAGACTTTTCTTTCAAAAACTACCCAAGAGTTTATAGTTTGGGACATGAAATATTGAAGATTACGAACACGACCTATTAGGAACAGCATCCCCCGAGTCAACGCACTTATTTTAGTCACTTCACCTTAATATCTTCATTTCACACTGACGCCGTCTTTTCCCTTCCCCCGACCGCATAAACCCGTATTAGTTCTTCTTCTATTCTGGCTGGTCTCGGCGGACTCTACCACCACTGAAGCCTGCTTTAATTACGGCCTTATTATAGCGAAGGCCTCCGAGGAACACAGCGAGGATAAAGAGATGGAACAGCTAATGAGCAAAATGATAAATCAGCCCATCAAATATTTACACATGATAGATATATACAGGCTGATGGCTTCATAATAACGGCGGGCCATATTAGAGGCGTTTTCGCTTGACACTTACGACGCTTCGGGGAGTGAAGTGGAGCAAAAATTAGGTTAACCCTTTCTTATGTGGCTGTCCAAGCTGTATCTATGACAGACTGAGGTTTGGATGGGACTTTGCTGCAGCCTGGGAGTCATTAAACTGATTTTTCTGTGTTATTTTTCAGGTGGAGGGTCCATAACCTGAAAAGTTTTGATGAATATGGCATTGCTCTGGCTGGAATGTTCCACAGTATGACTTTAAACAACCTTACGTTTACTCAATCACAGGTAGTTTCATAGCAGGGTTGCCAGATCTGACCTATAACTTGGTCTGGAAGATAGAAAGTTTTAAAACCCGACTACGAAACATGACAAAGCGATAACAATTCCACGGAGAAAAGTATTTGACAGACTGTTACAGCGAGTTTTGATTGTCCTGGTCCCTGATTGGTGGAGCTTTTCTACACCTGGCCAATCCCGCATCACCTGCAGCTCCGCCCCCTTTTTAAGGAGTTTGCCTTTGGGACCCATCCGCCATTTTGTCTCTTGTGCTGTGCTATTACGTGTCTGACTTTTGATATTGTGATATTTTAGTTCTGTTTTGTGCCTTTTGTTTTTGGGTTTATGTGATTTTTTTCTTTCAGACACTTGGTTTAGTTTTGTTTTTTTGTTTTCGCACAAAACTTGTTATATGTTAATCCTGTTATTTTGTTTAGGTTATTTTTAGCATGTTTTACTCATTTAGCCCTTTTACATTCCTGTTAATTAAACATTATTTAGTTTATACCACTGGTTTTTGGTACTTCCCGTGTCCCTAGCAAAGCTGTGTCGGACCCTCCACCAGAAAAAGTTATGCAATGCACCTTTAAAATATATATTAAGCCAAATTAACCATTATGAGCTTTTAGCCATATCTCTGTTACACCTTGTGATGTCATGTAGTGGTAGTTTTAACATTAGCAGCCATGTTTTAATTTTAGTTTAGTAGAGATCAGCAATTCTCGAGTTGAAATGATCCAAATAATTCTTGTGAAAGCTTTTCTCTGGCATTTTGAGCTGTTTTCTGCACTGCAAACCTGAACAATTAAGCAGTAATTAAAACATTTGAGCTAAACGACAGCCTAACTTTTTTAATGTTTATAATGTCAATTTTTTTAATTTCTGTAAATTTAAAAATATAACTAAGTGTCACACATTTTTCTATTGCATTTAGTAGTTAATTAAAAATAATAATAATTTCACGAAATAATTAGTAAAGAAATAAAATAAAATAAAATAAAATAATAAAAACAAAATAAAAAATAGTAACACTTAATTAAGAAATAAAATAAAATAAAATAATAAAAACAAAATAAAAAATAGTAACACTTAATTAAAACATTTAGGCTAAAAATAATTTAAATAATTAATTTTAATGCTTAGAAAATCTGGTAGATGCATGTATAAATTAAAACTTATAATTTTTTTTTATTAAATGGAAATCATTATTTTTGATTAATTTGAGCGTTTGGGTTTACAGTGTGTGAACTGTGTGTAAATGGAGCTTCTGTTTTTATAGTTTATTTAAATTGGCCTTTACGTCTTACATCAAACTTAATTCCTCATTATTTGTTTCATCAAAAAATCTCCTGTAGGCTCGATGTTCAGGAAACATAATTGGATTACTAGAAACAGAATGCTGCAGTGAGTGTTTTTATTATGCTGTTGCGAGCCTCTAAAATAACGTTTTATTATTTTAACTTTATGAACTCGTAAATTCAGTGCACTTTAATATTTCGTCACTGTTGGATCACAAACAGTTTATCCTCTGCGTGACCTTTACACTCTAGACTTTCCCAAAGTTTTTCTCTTGTCTTTATAAATCAAGCAACACTAAATATCGCGCAATTTCTCTTCTATTTTGAGCAATTTTGCCAAGAACACAGTGTTCCCCGTGTTTGTATAATCCTAAGGCAAAATACACCCAATTTCCACTTTTGGTCAACTTGTAAGCGTCTTACTCAGTTATTCAAACACTTAAAAACTCAAATTGTAATAATAATAAGTGAAAACTGAATAATGAAGGATTAACAGCAGTGATGTGTGTGCGGATTTTAATTTAGTCTAAATATTCTGTCAGAAAGAAAAAAGCCAACAAACATTTCTTTACTGTGACCCATTTATCTTAGTGAAACTGTTTTCTGCTTCTGTTTGTTGCTTTCATTGGTTTCCTGGGCTGTGTATTTATGCCCTTTGTCTTTGTCAAGTACCAGCCTCAGTTTGTTATATTCCTCCATAATTTCCACTGCAGGAGCATTTTCTTCTGTTCCATTTTTACCCACAATAAAATCCTGAGGTCGGTTTATCTGTCGTGTGCATAATGACGTCGAGCTTGAGTTTGGAGCCTTTGACCCGCTGCACTTTACATTGACAAGTTTCTTTGTTATTAAGGACAGACTAACAACAACACAAAGAGTTGTCAAAGTCTGATCCCGTCACATCTCAGAGCCGAGCAAGGCCGGGCCTGGTTAGTGTAATTTATAATTTATAATCCTTTTCTGACCTTCATCTCCCACTGTCTAAAACTGTGTCTTATACGACTGCACTTGTTGAAGTCTTTTATTGTGTCTGAGTTTCTGCTCAACATTGACATAAATCTCTGAGCTGCTGTAATCCCTCTAAACTGTTCAAACATTTCACATCACACTCATTGTTCAGAACTTTCCAGGGGCTGCTCTGCTACTTCACCTTTGACTGTCGGTTACCAAATTGCCAAAATACATTTTTCCAGTGTCTCACAGCTTTGCACCTTCCAAACGTTATAGTTTCTCAGGTCCAATACAGTTTTAACAGTGTTAGATTTGTACTGGGACCACCGGACAAAATGTTCAACTTTTCTTTTTTGCTCTGAAATCAGCCCTGCTTCTGTAAGGCAAGATTTAAAAGTTACATTTTTATTTTATTGTTTTTTTTGCCTGTTGAGTCTGTTACACCTCGTTGCTTTGAGCTTCTCTGTGCAGCTGTACTTTGTGTTCTGAGTTTCTCTTTGTGCAGCTGTGTTCTGCGTCTGCATTCAGCTGCTTTGGGTTTGTCTTTGCATCTTGGCAGCCTCAGCCTCAAGTCCTCAGGCAAGACACAGCAGGATCCCACCCAGCAGCCAGTGCTGTAAGAACAGACCTGCACTGGCTGCCATGGTCCACAAGCCCAGAGTTTGGACTTTTATCGGAACCAAATCCTCCATTCATTTTTAATTTTTGTCTCTAAAATCTGCTCTGCAATTCTGATGGATGATGTTTCCATAATAAACTTAGAAATTAATGTTCAAAACCATGGCAACGATACAAATTACTATGTATATGTGTGTATGTATATTTGTTTGATTAAAACAGTGCATACTTCTTCGAGCAAATTACGGTTTCACAGTTTGTATGATATTATATTTTTATTTTGTAAAATGCGTCTTCTTTAATGAAGCAAACATGAATAAAACAAAGAAAATAAAAGTTTTTGATGAGGGAACATTGTGACATGGTTGAAATATGTTGAAATGTCCAAAAAGTCATTGAGCCTCATCTGTATCTTTAATATTCTGTTATGTTAATTATATTTCGACTGTGCCTCACAGTCTTTAGTCTTTGTGCTCATTGTGCTGCAGCTGCAGGTTTGACCTTTACTCAAAACTTTTGCTCCCCAGGCCGAGCAGTGACTCTGCACTTTCCAACATAACATGTTTTATGCAAATGCGTCCAGTTTATGAAAATTCAAACGTCACCGGGCGCAGTAATGATGAATTATTGACCACTGGTATGTGAACTTCCTTGAGTATAAAATCGCCAGATTATAAGACTTTTCTGCACTTCTAGAGCCATTTATATCCCCACCTCAACAGCTCATTGTTAAAGCTCGTATATCACACAAAGCTCACTCGCGTGAGCTTTAAGCCACGTTATAATGTATTTATATATATTATGATGTTGTTACCTCATAAAAACAGGTCTGGGGTTGTGCCTTGTTTCATAATCTTTTACTATTAGTTTATCTCCAAAGCTCAAAATGCTCCATTCCACCTTGTGATGTCATGAAGTGGTAGTTTTCAAGTTAACAGCTCCTTTTATCTTTGTTTCAGTGGAGTTTTTCATGGCATTTAAAACCAAAGTGGATCTTTTACTGAGATACAAAGGCCACAGAGAAGCGCAGAATAAAAATGTATCCGTCATGTGTGAATGAAACAAAACGCAGCTGCAGGAATGTTTCTGACGAGGAAACATTATAACATAGATCAGACACGGGCCCTTTGACACATGTTACTTATTGATTCTTTGAAATGGCACAAAACAGTAAAAGTCAAGCTTGTTTTGTTCGCGCAGACGTGCACTGAGGCGTCTGACAGCTCGTAACAATACAACAACCTCTGCATGTTAAATAGTCTTCAGTCCATTACAATAATTAATATATCAGTGTAACTTTGCTCAGAAGACGTCGTTGCAATTTATAACTGTATAAGAATTAAAAAGTTTGATATTTATTGTTTTGACGTGTCTGTTCTGTTTTCCAAAGGACGTGTTTATGATGATTGCTTGTTTTAGATCTGTCATCTGTCAAATATATATATCATGAAAACTTTTAACACTCATAAATAACGCGAGGGAGAAGTTGGAGAGTCGTACGCAGCAGCAGCAATCACAGCGAGCAGCAAAAAGAAAGTGCAAATGCGTCTTAAAAGTGAGAAGGTTGACTCGAGGTAACAGACTTTTGGAGTGTGTTTTCACTGCTGTCCTTGATCTATGTTTTGTATTATTATAAAGCGCCAGTTTTTGTTCAAGATTCTGACAGCCTCCAGAATTAGGTGGTTAAGATGAGCAAATAGAACATAACAAATACAAGAAAAAAGACTCTTGTACGAGGCGGTTTTAAGCTTCTGTGGAGGATTGTTTTAAAAATGCTATATTCAATGAAAACATCATATTAACATGTTTAATAAGATGGAGTTTTTTGTTTTTTTTATAAGTTTGAGTAATCTAGTGATCTCTATTTGGCCTCTATTTGAATTTCCTTACACTTAGTAGTACAATTCTGTCAAATGCTCAGCCAAACAGCCCACTTATAAAACATTTTAATAGATTGTTTTCAGCAAATACAGCAAAGGTAACGTGGTGATTTAAATATATTACGAGTTTGCAGTTAATACCTCACAGAAGTGGGCCCGTCATGATAATTACTATATCCACTTATTGTTCAATATCGACACCTTCCTAAAATAATCGTCATTTTTTCAGGTTTTTCAGGAAACACAAAAAACTCCCCCCAAAACTGAAATTATGGCATAAATTATGGCAAAGTAAACTTAGGCAAAAAGTGACTTAGGCGATTATTTTAGGAAGGTGACGATGTATGACAGAGTAACAGCAGTTTTATAGTTAGCTCAGTATTTATCATGTGTACATTTTCTTTGCCAAATTAGCAGGATTTTTGTCATGTTTTGTTGTGATACAAGACAATTTGGTCTGTAGAGGTTTGGAAAAGTTTTATGGCTGTTTAGTTGTCACAGTGCAGGCCTTTTAATGATACTGTATATTTAAAACTATTTTACTGACTCTATCTGTGGTGGAAGGTAACAAAGTAAAAGTAGTAAAGTATTGTACTTTGGTATACATGTTAGGTATCTGTACTTTACTTTTACTCCACTACATCTGACATGTATCTGTACTTTCTAATGCACTACATTTTTAACAGGGCAGAAAACTTAATTATATTTTATTATTATGTGGGACCCGCTGAAAAGGCTTAAGGTTTATTTTCAACACATTTGTAATTTGAGCAAACAGCAAATACAACAGCAGAACCAGACAGTGGCTCTTGTAGTGATCACATCAGAAACATGCAGGAGCTTTACATAACGAAACATAACTCAGTGCACAGGGAATCCAGGTGGAGCTATAATAAAAACCTAATATTAAATTATGAATTTACAAGCTGCGTTTAAAGCAGAGCGACTGTTTAGCTGTTTACCTGTCCCAGAAGTGCACCGAGGTCAGCAGACCCAGTAAATAATGATGATGGAGACGCCCATTGAATAGAAGTTATAGTTGTTATAAGTTAAGTTAAATGAAATGAAGTTATAGCATTTTTTGAAGCACATCCATAACTCTGTCTTCCCTGAAAGTGACTGAAACACCTGGTGTTGAGTGTGGAGCTCTTGGTCTGTGTTGTGTTCAGTGCAGCAGCAGCAGCAGCAGCAGCAGCAGCAGCAGCAGCAGCAGCAGCAGCAGCAGCAGCAGCAGCAGCAGCAGCAGCAGCAGCACAGTGGGGCAGGAGGGGGATAAACACTCAGGACACTCCCCAGGCTGGAGTCTGTCCACCCACAGTCCATCTTCACCAGTGCTCCTCTTCCCTCCCCTGCCTCTGTGATGGGTCCTCACAAACTCCTCGTCTTCACATGGGGCAGGACAGTGAGGAGCACGGTCAGGCTGATGTGACGGAGGCAGAGCTGTGCAGTGCAGATGAAGAAGAGGCATAAAGAACACACGTACACAAAGTCAACACACAAGTGCTATTTATCCACCAGGACTGACCACACAGTGTAACAATGCTACAAAAATACTATTATTTAGTATTAAAATTACAGTACAATTACAATTCTGCTACTTATTTGCTGCAGCACAGGCCTTTTAATGATACTGTATATTTAGATTAGTACTGTATAGTGGTGGAAGGTAACAATGTAAATGTCAAAGTACTGCACAAAAGTATACATTTCAGGTATTTGTACTTTAGTTAAGTACATTTTAAAGTGGATACCATTTCATTTTACTTCACTACATCTGACAGCATGTATGTGTACTTTCTACAACACTAGATTGTTTAAAGTAAAAGTATTTTGTATTATTATGTGAGATGTGCTAAAAGGGCTGAGAGGTTTATTTTTAACACATTTGTAATTTGAGCAAACAAAATATACTAAAAACATACAGCTAGTAAAAAACTATTCAGTTCGTTATCAAAATCGCTGCATTTTAAGCTTCATTAGATCTCAAAATATTCTTTAAATATATATTATAATATTGTCTTTAAAAGAAGCTCTGCTCAAACAGTGAGAGGTACAGACCATAGTCCAAACAACTGTACAACAACTCACCTTTATGTAACAGATAATACTCCCTACAGCAACTTTTACAGCTTTAGCAGTCGAAAAGGAACAGAAAAGAGCCGATTTTCAGTGCAAGTCCAAAGTGCATTTATTTCATAACCACAAGAAAGGTTGAAAAATATTTACAAAAGTGCAAAAGTTAAAAACAAGAAGACAGAAGTGAGAATTGCTCCTTTTATTGGGCGAGCTCCTTCCCAAATGCAGGAAAGTACAAATAATTTCCAATCAATATTTAAAAATGAGCTGTATCAAAAAACAGCACTCAAATATTCAATTACATTCAAGTACGAACATATATCTTTATTAATTTAGCAGTGTTTTATTAATAATATAAATACTAAATAGAAAAAAGCTAAAAAAAAAAAATGTCTGTCTGCCCAGGAACCTTCATAAGCTACTCAATTTTCTCATTTAATTTTCTTTTACACGTCACAGAAACACATTTTAATGAATTATGAACATTATAACATTTAAAACTTTGAATTTGTTTCTCCTTTTTAACCCTACGTTCGTGTTTTATCTGCAGTTTTTTCTAGGCGTGGTCGACCTGGTGGATTTGTCAGGACGTCACGAGGCGGCGGCGCTTTTGAAGGTGGAAGTTGCCCCTGAACGTATCAAGGTAAAATTGTTTTTTTGATATTTATCTTAAACTGCCAAAAGCGTCTATTCCAATATGGATAAATCTAGTTTTGCTCGGGGCAGATCCAGTAATTAATCCTCAAACTTCACTTCCTTGACCCTCCAGCTGCTGCGTCAAACCCAAACTCAAACTTTTCCCCCTTTAGATTTCTATAAAAGCTTATTCGAACATCCCGAGTGTCATAGTATTTTGAAGCGTCTAACTCACTGTAAAAGGAGCTCTTAAATGAGTCAGAAATGGTGCTGTTAGCATGCTAGCTATGACAAAACTCCAGTCTGACCTGTGAAATGTGTTTATAAACTCATTGCGGTGAATAATTAAGATGCTAAGTGGATAAGGTAAGTGGATAGTTTTGGTCAAATAGGAAAAATAATGAAAAATATTGCCGTACTTTTGCCAATTTTGGGTTTTCATATCAGTAGCAACAAGTTTGTCAAACATATTTTAAATGCAATTGCTCAAAAGTTGGTATTCCTTCGCAGTTAGAGATGGATAGCACATAAACACAACAAGAAATTTACATTATTTCATCATCTGTCCCTTTTACAAATGTTTTGACGGCTTCAGACCATTTAAATAAATCGTTTTGTAATTAGGCTCCGTGTCGGATTCTGCCAACAAGGTGTATTTGCGTTCGTGCCGGTTTATGAATCTTTTGTCGCTTCAGCTTCCCTCATTGTCTGCCCGGTGTATTAGGCTCTGTTTATTTTAAATATTTGCATTTAAATAACGGCGAAATTAGCAATTCCCCCGCATTAATCTTCGTCGCGGATATACATTCAAGGTTACGGCAACTTTGTCATTCGCCGTTTCTTCTCGGGCGCATTTTTTCGTCAACAAAGCTCTATTATGTTTGAGCTTGTGCGTCTGGCTGGGTTCACAATGGTGCATTCGTGTGTAATTTCAGACAGACAAATTGCAACCAGCAGGAGAGGGTTTTGGACAATACTTGAACCGCATGTAGTGTCACTGTGGAGAGGGGACACATACAAAGGGTAGATACAGGGCGGGGGTCAGTGCTGCTGTGGGAAGCACTGAGAAGAAGAATTTAAAAGCGCATTTAGTTACAGAATACTGAATACATG
>JACN01133599.1:0-11336 GCA_000787155.1 Scartelaos histophorus | reverse complement strand
TACACAATCTTGTTTCTTGATTGAGAAAAGCCTACTTACTGTATTTTTCGGGCTATTAAGTGCACCGGCGCATAAGACGCAGTATCAAATAATATGTCAGTTGTGTCATTGTCCACACATAAGGAGCATCGGATTATAAGGCGCAATAAGAGAAACAAAACGCGTGTCGGATAAATCGAACTTTATTCAGGTAATTTACAATAACTCTCAGTTGTAGCTAACACAAAAATACAAGTTTAACAGTTGGGTGATTTGGGCATCAAACATGCCCGGATCCCTCTCAACATTGTTCAGTTTTAACACAAAAATACAAAACCTTAAATCTGCATGGTAATCGTGGCATTTTGGGTCCTTGTACAGCACACGGCAGAACTACCGGTATGTTGCACAGTCGCCCTATATGTGGCCAACATATTACTCCTCCTGACTCGCCCACTAATACCTTATTAGACTAATGTGAACAACATAAAATTGGTTGGAGGTTAAACACAACCAAAGGTCATACATAAGGCCACTGGATTATAAGGCCACTGTTGATTTTTGAGAAAATGTCATGATTTTAGATGCGGCTTATAGTCCGAAAAATACAGTATTCAGCCTACTGCACTTCACAGTAGAGAAGACCTGCACATTCATAGTGAGTATTCTCTGTGAGCTGTGAGTATGTAGCAGGGTCAGATAAACATGAGCACTAAAGGAAACCGTGTCATAAAAGTCAGGCCTGAGCGGAGACACTTGAGATAAGCTTTTGTTTACATTTTCTACAAGAGTTTCCGATGGACAGTACGAGAGCAATGGCTGCAAGCTGCTGCGGGGGAAAAGAAAAGAAAAACTCATAGTGCATAGTACAAGTAAACAGCAAAGAAAATAAATCTATATTAAAGGTCCTGTATTACACAAAAGTGACTCTTGCATGAACATACCTGGAGTTGTGTTTTGCTTCATTCACACATGTTATAGTAACTTCTTCTTCTTTTTTTTAATACTTTTTTTTTTTATTTTATCATCAGAGAATCAGGAAGTGTGCTATTAGCATGCTAGCTGTTGTTAGCATTACCCACTCTGGCATCTGAAAGTTGCGATCTGCATTTACGATGGATGTTACATATGCGCGGTTAAAGTAAGGAACAGGTTTGGACTTTTGCAAATGGTTTAAAATGAACTTGTTCTGTTTTCAGGTGTAGAAAACTCCAGACTTTATCCAGTATAGACATCTAGTCTGGGCCCCTGTTTTATCTAATAGGTGTGATTGACAGGCGGATTAGCTAATCAGAGAAGCACATTCTCCGTCTGTACCAAAACAAAACATGGATTCTTACAAGAAAGGCAAAATAACACACAGAAATGGAAAAAAAACTGTGCAAACTCGTGCAGAAATGACAAAGTTTTTGCTATAACGATAATAATGATTTATATATTTTGTATATTCGTGCATATTTAGCAAGTTTTCATGATCATAAAGTGAACAAAATTATGAATGTGGGGCTTAAAGCTTCCATCTGCAAGTTTATTCAATGTTTTTTGCACCAGCGGATGCGAAACCTGTTGGCAAAATGTGAAAATGTAACAAAAGCAAGTCAAATTATTTTGGTAAAATATCCCTGCAAAATAAGTCGAACCCTTCCATTTCCATTAAAAGCGCCGCATGGCATCGACGTGGCATCGACAAATGGACTTAAATTATTCCGGGTAAACCAACATTCGCGCCATTGTCTGTGTATTCTTGAACATTGTTAGCTGTCCCTGCTCTGTGCGCTGTTTAAGTCTATTCTAGGACACACGCCATATCTGATACCAACAGGAGCTGACAGCAAGGGCTTTGTAACCTTGCTGTCAGCCTCGCAGTAAGAATAGAAGTTGTCACATCTGTGTCTGAACCTGTACTAAGCCTTTTGGACTTTTTCTATAAGCTCCGAAACTCTAAAGCCTTTGTTGGTGACGTCATGGCTGGGTTAAAGAGGATCTATCGTGCTCGCGTCGACTATATAGTAATAATCTATGACACCCGCGTGATTGTGTTATAATTTGGACGTAATATTCATCTAAAACGGCTTAATAAAAGAAAGTTGTCAGCACCTCCTATAGACCGTTTGCAGGTCGTCGATTTTTCGCCTAACACTCAACTTCCGGTTGCCATTTTGGAGATATCATAAAACAGTAACAACTAGCTAATTACGATTTCAGATATATTTTTTTGTTATTATGGCGATTCAAGTTAAACAAAAATCGGATAAGGTTAATATAGGGACACTCTCGAAAGTAAAGAGAAGGAAAGATACTTGAAAAAACTGTCCGACATTGACGATATTGACCCCTACGATGTTATTGATGGATCGACAGAGGAGAGTTTGTTGCCGTCCATCACGTACCCTGATATCGTGAACTATTTGCTGTATTCTCCTAGTCCGTACACTTTGGATGATCTCAAAAGTTACAAAGGATTAGAAGCATATAACCAGTTTGTTTGCGGATGGGTGTCATCCGTCGCAACAAAGGTTGTCAACAACAAGTGTATCGTAAAAGCTAAGGTTAGTCTAAAGTCTTACTAGTTGTTAGGCGCCTTTCTTCTGATAATTCTTTAGTTTTATCCCCTTTTCCAGTTATTATCTCAGGTAATCTATAAATGGATCGATCACGCTCTCTGTCTGAACGATTACGACGAGCCTAACACTCGACAATAATTCACCATTTCTTCTTTTTTTTGACGCTGGAATACTCGAAATACTACTGGAGGTATTGCGCCGCCAATACCCCAGCGCATCCGGTACCTCCAAGATGGCGATCCAGACCTGTGGCGTCATGTGAAAACGGTCTATTGATAACTGTGCATCATACAGTACGAGCAAGCAGCAAAGTTTTATAATTTGTTCCAAAACGGCTAAGTGACGAGGACTGATGGGTAAAATGGCATCCTGAGAATAAGCGATTAAAGATAAACCATGTTACAATGACGTTAGCTTCTCAAAAACGTACCTGGAGTTGTGTGTTTGTGGCAAAAGATCAGAAAATAATAAAGTGAAAGTATAGAACTCATTCATATAGGCTTGATTGTAATTATTTGTGAATTTGAGAACACAACCGGTCACATTGGGAAGTAAAATTTCACTTCCGTAAAGCGTTCGAGGTTGCAGTCGCGCAACGTCACACACACCGGCATAAAAACTGCACCTTTGTCCATGGCTTTGTCAGCTCGGCCAATCATAGCAGCGTGGTTTCTCCGGAAGAGGAAATTACATTGAAATCACAGTCACCCTCATGACGCCGGTGAACTCTTTCAGCCACGAGGGACGCTTCTTGTGACGGTTTCGTTGCCAAACTTCCGCAGTAAAAGTACGCAGACGAAGTTACATCATAGAGTAATCAGCGAATTTCTGTTTCTGTTCACAGTTTCGGTTTTGGAAGATCATTTTGGGTTTGGTCAGAGGTGGATTGTACTGAAAAAGTACAGTTATACAAGTAGAACTGCATCTGTATCTGATTTTTCCCCGTGTATTTGAGCAAAATTTGCCACAGTATCGCCTGCGTCTAATCACGAAGCTTTTCATTGTCCGATAATCAGGAATTGTGTGGTTAGCTGTTATTGCCTTTACTGTGACTCTTACCCCGCTCTGGTTTCTGAATGTTCTGAATGGTGAATAATTACAGAGCTCCGAGTTTAGTTATGTTAAGAGAGGAATACATTTGGACCATGCAAAACATTTAAAATTAACTATTTCTGTTTTTTTAATGTACTTAGAGCAGTCAAAATCAGGTACAAGTACTTCTAACGGATAATAATAATTCCAGAAAATAATGGTTCCTATATTTCAAAAAATAAATAACAAACAAAAAAAAACTTTTATAGTAAAATAAAGAAAGGAAACTGATAGTAATTCTATGTATTTCTGTCAATTTGATGAGATTGTAGAGCGCAGTTGACAGTTGTATTTACACTTTTACTTCACCGGGCAGCTGTGTCTTGCCCAAGGGCTCATATTTCACTCTATACTGCTAGTTAAACATCAAACTGCCAACCTTCTTTAAGAATTATGGCCAAACTTCTTTAAAAATTAAGGCGATTCCGGGTTGAAATCGCAACGCAGCAAGCGCAAGGTTTTATTGATGGCTTTTTGCATACCGCCGTTGTGTCCTTGGGCAATACACTTGTACGATATATTTGTTGGTCTTTGTATGTATGTATGTACGTTCTATGTATTTTTTCATGTGATTATTTACACTGTAGAAAACATTTAAACTACGAATGGACACTGTAATTTAGCTAGTGCCCATTACATAGGCTGGAGCTAGCAAAATCTAAAGAACAAACAAATTCAAAGTTTTAAAGTGTTTATTGTTAATTGATTGAAAGAGTTTCAGTGACAACCTGTAAAAGAAAATGACTAAGTAAAAGTGCATTTAATCAAAGTAATTGTGTAAAGGTGGTGGTACTTACCCTCTTTGGTGTTCCGGCCAAGAGTCCGGCCAAAAGAGTCCCCGGGGAGCCGGAACACCTTAAGAAGGTTCCAGGGCAGGCAACCAAGAAGGAGGGGTGCCCGAGATGTTAGTTTTTTTCTATTTAGTATTTTTAATTAATAAAACACTGCTAATTTAATAAAGAGATGTATATTTTTGTATTTAGAATTGATGGAATAATTGAGCACTGTTTTGATATTGGTAATTTTTAAACATTGGGTAGGGAATGACCTCACCTGTGTAGGAAAGAGGTGCTGGGTGTGGCTGCAGGTTGTTGCTATGCTAGTTTTTAATTTTTGTACATTTGTAAATATTTTCGACTTTTCTCTGGATTTTTGTGGAATAAATGCACTTTGGGTCTGCACTGAAAACTGGCTCCGCTTTACTCTGTCCTCCTGAGCTGCTGAGGTTGCTACCCGGACGTTACAGACACATCGGAATGCTTTAGGCTGCTTTGATTTAGCAAATTTCATATATCTGACATCTTCTGTATGTATGTAAAATGTTAGTCCTAGCAAAAAAAAGTAAAATACACACTAAAGTAGTTTTTTTTTTTTTTTTTTTTTTAAAAACATTCAATGAGAGAGTGTGTCCAAACTTTTGGCAGTGAAGACGATGTACAGTCTTCAAAATGTGACGTTACAGCGAACAACAACTACTATCCTGTATTTTTTTATGTGAAAAATCAGATCCTGGGTCTTTTTCGATATAATGAAACCAGCGTTGGTCCTGACTTGATGAAATCCAGCCTCCCTCACGTTTCCCGGTGTTCTCTTATTGCTTGTTTGCTTTGGAGCCGGTTTCTAATTTGCACCTTTACCGGCCCGACCGGCACATCCCAGTTTGTTTGCCCATTCCTCTGCGCTCGCTCCCCTCACCCCACCGGTCCAGGCAGATGGTCACTTTCATCCCAAGCTCTGTTCAAGCTTTGTAGTCATTTGCGCGACTGTTGCCAAAAGCTGAAACAAGATTAATAATGGTGAATTTTGTTTTCCTAAAATGCACCAAATTTACTCAAATAGGTGATTTTCATTTTACTTTTTGTTCATTTTAAGTGGTTTACAGATGTCCAGCGTTATTCGTCACTTACCTTATCTTAATTATTTGTAGCACAGCTCACAGCTCTCAAAGATTAACAACTAGCATGCTAATGTGCACTGATTACAGGACAATAAAACATGCACATAGGAAGATAGTTCGCAGTAGACCTATTTTTACATAAAGCTTAAATTATATATCTGAGGATGTACTGAGGAGCAAAAAAAATCAGAAATACATTAATATAGACGCAGTGTGGTTAGAAACTTTAAGGTTCTTCCATTTTTTTGGATTAATGAACTCATTTTCATTTTCAATCCTACTCTGTTACAAGGTCCTTGAACTCACCTACAATGCTGGAGATAATTATTATTTTGGGAGACCTTTTAAAATCCTTGTTTTTTCAGGGATTGGTTCAAGTTACAATGGATAATGCTGGTTGAAGACGTGCACAAGTTTGTCAAATTTCATCTGTGTTCAGGTAAAAATTGAGGGATTGTGTTGGGGAACCGATCTTGAGCTAGGCTTAGTTGCAGGACTTTACCTATTGTGCATGTTTTGGGTTGATGGACGCAAATTCTGGCCAAAAACACCCAAAGATGAAACTAGGAACCTTGTTTCTCTGAGCTGTGGTGCCGTTTCACCCACTGTCGCCTCTGAAGTTGCATCTGGTGTAAAAAGAAACTTGCCAAATCATCATGCGACTCGTTTGTTGCCGCAATTCTTGTCTCAGAAACGGAAATATAAGAAGAGAGAGTAGTGAGTAATATAAAAATAACACGCAGATTTCACATTTACAAAGCCGCTACAAATTCCGCAACATAAACCTGCCAACGATTTCTAAACTTAGATAACGAACCAAACACCCTCGCCTACGTGGAACTGTTATCGCTCCAGCTTTTTAATCATTACCGTTTTATTACAATGCGTCGCACCTTCCTGGTTTCCGTCTTGACCCGCGTGTATGGTTTGTGCGGCCATGTGAGCTTCCCTTCGCGCAAACACGGGTAAAGTCCTGTGCACGGCGCTGGCACAGTTTGGACAACGTGCCGAGGCTCACTTGCGCTTGTTGGCTGGAGCGTGTGGAGCCCGGGGAGCAGAGTCCACTCGGTTATTCTTAGCACTGTTGGAATGCCATCGCTCTGGCCTGTTATTTTGTTTGCCTTCTCTCAGAGTCGTGTTAGGAAACTTGGGTTTAGTTTTGGGGACAGCTACGTGCATCGCTGCCTGGATTAATGGGGTTGCTAAAATGGTGATAAATAAATCCAATTAACAGACACACACACCAATTAAAGGTCCTATATTACACAAAATGGATTCCTGTGAGATTTAAACCATGTTATAATGTAGTTACCTCCTCAAAAAACATGCCCAGACTTGTCTTTCAAGTTTCATTAACACATGTTTGAATATCAGTGCATTATTAGTATGTCTGTTCTACCTTGTGATGTCACGAAATGGTCTCATGGTCTTATATCTTTACTGAAAATAGTGAAGGTGCGTAGAGTTTTAAAACACAGTAGAGCACAAGACGTCAGCGTTTGTGTTTGTGTGTGAATTTGTGTGTGAATGAAACAAAACAAAACTCCAGGTATGTTTCTGACGAGAAAACAACATTGTATAATAGATAAGAAAATAGCTTAAGAGGCCCTTCGGATTTTTCATATTTTTAATAAAAAAACAGAAAAAAAAACAGAACAAATTTTAAACAGCTTGCGGTGATTTAAAGTTATTCCTCTCTTTCATAACACATTCCAAGCATTCTAATTATTCACTGAAATGAGTTTTGAGTTTACAAGCGTGTTTCACGACTTCCAGAGCAACTGACAGGGTAACAGTCTTACTTCCTACTTTAACGGATGATAAAACAGTGCATGTGACTTTTCTGTTTTTCTGTAACTTTTCTGTAACTTTTCTATTAAGAGCCCAACACCTGGTTGTGTCCATTGGGAAATGTTTGGGAGACTGTGTTCCCTGGAATGTACAGTACAGTACAGTACATGTACAGTACAGTACAGTACATGTACAGTACAGTATAGCACATGTACAGTACACTACAGTACATGTACAGTACACTACAGTACATGTGCAGTAGCATATAACCATGTTATAGTTGTTTCCTCTCACCATTTACTCTTTAAGTTGTTTTCCAGCAATGTTTAAGCTGCTTGTTTTCAAGACACCATATTGCTGGTCAACCCTAGTTTTCACCACCAAAAGCCCATGTCCACTGCTCTGTAATGACATTGTTCTCTAAATGTATTTTCTTAATTTGTGATACATAAAAATTGTGTGCAAAAATACACACAAAAATCAGTTGTTTGTTAGCTGTGTGATCTGCAGCTCTCCACTGGACGTGCCAACTCTTTGTTTTAATGGTGTTGCAGACTTTTTGTATTTTTAGATGAATATAATTATTAAAAATGCAAATTAAGCATAATGACCCATGAGTGTCAGATTATAGTTTCGAGGTAGACACAAGCACAAAACGTCTTCTTTAACATTTGACCACTCTATCTGTTGCAGTGTCAGTCACTTGTTTTAACTTTTAACCTTTCTAATGCGCCTCCCTCACATATGCATGAACTGTGTCATGTGCAGTCAATAAACCAGTTTGGAGAGTGAATGCACATGTTTGTTGATAGGACAGGGTAACACCTGAGACACGACCACATTCAGGAAAAGTGACCTTTACCACTGATCTGCAAGTGTGTGAAAAGTGCTGCTCCCCATTGTTATGGAGGTGTGCAGGCTGGAAACGCAGGAACAAGAAAGAGGCAAGAAACAAACAAATTTCAGTGTTTTTTGTGTGACTTTTTAGTACATGTTTGGTCACGGTACATTTTCTCTGAGAAGACGCCGTGTTTCTTGCTTTATACAGTTAATTACCAAGAGTACATGGTGGTCTTTGTGGTTATGCTCACAGCAGTGTTCTTTTTGTAAGTCTAGGTCCACTCACGGAATAGAACCTCTCATCTCTGCAGTAATGGGGCGTATATGTACTTTTGTAGTATTATTGTTGATGTTCAGAATAGGGTTGGGTACTGTTAAAAGGTATGATACAAAAAAGTACCAATGAACTGTGGATCCCAGGAGAGCACAGTAGATTGTTTCTAGACACTTTCATTATAAATATAAGATTCAAAAGTACAATTTTTACATAATAAGGTTCCATGAAATGTATTGTGATTGTGTTTTGTCATTTTATATGGTAGTTAAAACAGAAATAGTTACCAAAAAATGTGGTATTCTAGAAACCGGTACCAAAAAGCAGATATTGTTCAAGTCCTGGTATTTAGAGAGAAATATACATGTTGATTGATGACTATATCGAGCTATTATTTGCAAAAATAAAATATAAAACTATACTGTTTTTACACAGTTTATGGTAAAAGAAAGCTGCGGATGAGTTTGTATAATTTTTTTTTTATTTTAATGCTCTGGGAAAAATGAAAAAACCTAAACTGGCTCTACATATTGGCCCACATATATTGGTAGGCGTCATCGACCACTGGTTGCTCTGAATTCTAAACAATCAGTAACAACATCAATCATGAAAAAGTCATGTCTGTTGATCTACACTGGTGCACATACAAAATGGTTGGGCAAAAACTGAACTCAAGCCTCAGCTACAGGACAATAAGTTTACTCAAACTTTTCCTCAAACAAGCTTTTGTTGATACGTGGTTCACACACTGAGTAGTTTTTAAACTTTTTGTATTTCAAGCTCAATTTTTAACATCATATCATTTTAACCAACCAACCAAAGTGCAGATTGGCAGTTTGGAGGACACGAGTAAAGGACTGCTGGATTTTGTGAGATGAGCTCTTTTGTTTTTTCTCATATCCATAGAGCGGAGGCTAGCTAATGGCTAATGGTGCGTTTGATTATCCATCCGACCCTGAGGTCTGAGGACGTTGCACTGACACGCCCCTTTTCCTCGGATGGCACAACTCGGAACTAGGAGGAGTTTTGAGGAGACAGAAAAAGGTTTCTGAGACAGAATCCAAGATGGCTACAGCTGGTATCACTTGTAGTGTGAACTGTTTTCATTGTGTTTGCGTACTTTGGTAGTTTAAATGACAGTTTCAGTCCCTTGTATTACTGCAGTACCTAATGCGTCCATAACACTGCTTATGGGTATGGTGTGCAGCCATGTTTTTAGCCCATTTCCTGCTAGCTAATAGCAAATCTACAATCACGTGATCTACAATCACGCAACACCAACGCCTTAAATTCACAAATATACCGAATTATGCTATTTTTACCTGAGGTTATGTAATTGATGCACATACTTAATTCGGAGTGCCTGGTACCAGTGCTAAAGCAACAGCAACTGTCTGGGGCAGCCATGTTTTTCTCGGCTTTGGACACAAAACATAATCAAACGGCTGAAACGTGGACGTGACGTCATATCCCAGATCCAAGTTGCATAAGTAACTGGACATGTGAGATGCTACAGGCTTTTTACACCATATGTGTCAGCAAATGTGGCGGAAGATCTTCCAGAAGAAAGACTTGGAGGGAATGGACTATTTTACTACTAACATAAACACCCGAGCGCATTAAAAGTGAGGCCTTTCCCAGTTGTGTTCACCTGGCTCCCCCTGCAGTGCTGTGATGCTGGAGAACACAGAGGAGGGTCACTTTTGGCTCTTCCTCAGGATCTCCTGACCCTACATGACCTGTCCTCCGGCTAAACTGCACTGAGATCTTTGACTGAGGCACAAAGGCCACGAAGAAGCGCAGTGGAAATGTGGAAATGCATTGACCAAATTTGAATTTCCCTCGAAACCAATAAAGAATCTCTCTCTCTTTCTTTTATAACACGGTTAAAACCTCATAAAAGGCAATTGCACAATACGCCTTTAAAACTCACAATTTTACAGTCAACTACAAACAACAAGAGTACTTCACCTGTAGAGTCACAACAACAGATCTGCAGGATTTTTCTCACAGCGATGAACTCAGTGAGGCGAGCACGTTTACAACCCGTCATTACCCAACACAACAGATCACCAGGAATTACAGCACCACGTCTTTATACTGCCAGGCGGTCAGGTCCAATTAGCTCCTCATTTCTGCCAGAAATCAAGAGGCATTTCATGTTCCTGGGTCAGAAAACACAATGTCCTTACAAAAACTGGGGCTTGCTTGTGTCTTGATTGTTTGCGTTGCCGACCCTCCTCCACCTCCCCAAACATGCAGCCCGGAGTTCTTGGTATCCAGCCCAGTGATCACATGTCTCCACGGAACAAACCAGATCAGCCAGTAAAGACAGAGGGGAAAAAGAAAGATGGAGGGGGAGGAGAGAGAGAAGAAGGAAGAAAAAACAAAAGAAAGATGGAAGAAGAGACAGAACAACAGCAGGTTCTGGAGGCTTTAGGAGAACTCTCTTTTACTTCTGGAGGTTAGACGTTAAACACAGTATCTTCTCAACACTGGCTTTACTTCTAACAAATGCACTTTCTTTATAATTGTATGTACAGTTTGTGCGCTGATGCTTTTGTGCGATCGTTGCAGTTCTCGTTGCAGTTTGTGACCTTAACCGCACGACGGAACGAAGACGGAAATGAGCCACGACGACGATAATCTCGATACGTTTATTTTAAAGGTTCATTCGCGCGTGCCGTCTCTTTACGAATAAATAAAAATGAGAAAAAAAGGGAAAAAAAGGAAAGAAGAAGAGGGAGAAAAGGGAAAATGGTTGAGAAAATGAGAAGCAAAACAAAATAAGGCTAATAACACATGCAAACTAAAATGATTTAAAAGTACAGATAGATGTTTTTATATGATGACAAAAGTATGAGATCACATATTTTTCATGATTCCCACAAACCTTAAC
>JACN01040260.1:0-27035 GCA_000787155.1 Scartelaos histophorus | reverse complement strand
GACTCAATTAATTTCCCATAGAAGTAGACTGGGACCCAACCCCAGGCCAAGTGAGCCGAGCCTATTGTCATGCATTGTGCGCTTTTAGCATGTCTAACCTATGCAAGCTCTGGGACTGTTTATTTGCCAAATGCATGCGAGCGTGCAGGTACCTCTCTGCTCAGACGTGATTGGTGTGTGCTGCTCGTCTCTATGGGAAACAGAGGCAAACAAGGACTTTTCATTGTTATTCTGGGCTGAAAATAGAGGAAGATTTATTTACCCAAGTTAAAGAGGGGAAGCGGTACAGTCGCAGAAGTGAGCCGCTTCAGAATCTTCACATTAACGAGTAAAATGGCTGTTTTGGCGAGTTCTTTCCATCACATTGCGTCATAAATGTCATTTCTTCCCCACGAAATGATGATGAATTAGAATTATTATTCACTTGAGTTATTGTGGAAAAGACTGGAAGCTTAACCACTATTTACCTGTTGTCGTTTGTTTTGCATCAGAAAAATTTGGATTTTGTTTTCATAAAGTTAAAGCGGAACTAAACACTAAATCATCTGCCACTAAAACTGTACATGTTTTAATAACATTTTGTGCTATTTCTTATTTTAATACAAACTAAATCGATTTGCAGCTTTATGTTAAAAAATAGTAAAACATTGGCGTGTTTTCTCCAGTGGCCTCTGCAATTTCAAGTGCTATGTGACATCACACAAGACTGCCTACTCTACCCTCACTCTCTCCTTTAGACTTCCAGGTACTGCCAACCTTACACAGCGAGATGGATTGTCACAGTATTTCGTCCATCTCTGTGGGCTTGCTCCTGCTGGTGTGGCTCAGACAATGGCTGACGGACCAATCACAGCGCGGCATTTAAATTTGAGCAAAAGGCAAAGGCGAAACACCCAAATCAACCAAAACAAGCATGGCAATGCCTACTGACAAACTTCAGCCTATTTAGCTAAAATGTTAGCCAAAACAAACATGGCAATGCCTACTGACGAACTTCAGCCTATTTTAGCTAAAATACATAATACTTTCTGTGTGGACAATGTGCAGAAGGTGTTAAAATACCAAATAAGAGCCGGGGCGTTTATTTGTTTCAATCACTTAACAGACCAGGCATTTATTTGAGACCAGGCTCAGGCGATTCATTCCTTCTTTACAAAAATCAGCAAAACTGAGAAAATACAGAACTCCAATTCTTTTAAGCAGAATAACTATAATTTAGGGGACTTTCTATACAGATGTAGGATAGTTATTTAGAGAGAAATGATACAACAAAATATTTAAGGAGCAGTGAGTTTCCCACATTTGAAAGAGACTCTGAAATTACAGAGAGGAATTAAAACCCTCCCGCAACAGAAACAGAAATTTCTTTAGCAAGTTAAAACAAACGACAGGCGCAGTGTGTGGAGTAGACAGAGTGAGAACGTTCATCAACCACATTATTAGCAGTGAGTTGGTTTTTTCAGGTTTATAGTTTGTGAAAATGAGCCATGAGGTTTTAAGTTTCATTTCTGTGGAGACAACGCAAGCACCAGTCCTGCGTCCTGTAGTTGCAGCATGACTTCTACCTTCCAGTTCGTACATTAGACTTATTATTTATCAAAATATACACCGGTTGAAACTCGGCTCTTATTTGGAATTTTACGGTTGTTCCATTTTACTGGCCGTAACCTATGGTGTCTAGATGTCCTATACTGGGACATGTCATGGCATATTACATTTATTCTTGAGAGGGATCTTGGATGCTCCAGAAAGGGTAACATTTTTTATTCATTCAAAGTAGATTTAGTGTTTTGAAAGTAAAGCAATGACACTTCACAGAGACAAACTGGTAACAGACCCTCCATTAGAACATTATGTTGATGATCACATTTCTCTCTCATATTGTGTAGCCTCAAACACGAGCTGTAAAGTACAATCCATAACAGACCCTCTCCTTTACTCCTCTCCGGTCTTGTTCTTGCTGTTTCTATGCGTTATTCAGAAGAGAGTGAAGCCAGTCTCACTCAGAATGTGTGAATATTCTATGATCCTGCGCAGTGTGCTGGAGCAGACGTGTACGGCCCTGTGGAGTCCCATCTGAAGACATCTCCTGCCCCAGAGCTCCAGAGACTTCACTCCAGATGCTGCTCCCTCCTCGCCTCTCCACGGACCGGGGCCAAACCGGAGCTGCTCAGAAAATCATGCATACGCTCGGTGTTGCGCGATGTTTGGTAAGGAATGGCTTGGATTCAGATAAAATGTAAAAAAGGGAATTCTCGGTATGGTGAAAGGGGCTGTACTCTATTTTTCATGTGGTACGGGAAAATGTGCAGAGTTGAAGTGTACATTCTAGTGACGAAGTAGGACACTGTGCCTTGCTTGCATCTAATTATAATGCATTTTTTACAGTTCAAATCAAGTAAGAAAAGAACGTTTGGTGCAATGCTAACAACATAAAATTAAATCCACAGTATGTAACATTTTAATCACAAAATAGAGTAAAATAAAGCATGTTCGTGTTAACTAACTAACTGATATTATGTTGTTTTAGTTGAGTTTATTGCCCTTATAACTCAGAAAAGCATGCATTGTTACTCTGAGTGGGCTTGCATCTCCACAAACCTGACTCCTACTCAGCCTGGAAAAGCACCTCCTGCTGCTTGTTTCCATGGCAATGAGGTTTTCTGGCTACAAAACTCCATAATATAACACATAACATCTCCATGGATTCTGAATGATGGTTTTAACATTCTATTTCCATGAATGACCTGCAGAAAGTAAAGTACCTCGTAGAACACATTTGTAAAGACTTCGATCCTTTTCATTTTTGGGGTCTTTTTTAGTTTATTATGTACCATGCTTTTAATGTGCCAACACATTAAAAGTCCTCCAATGTTGTCATGGAAACAAACACTAAAATCAATAAAGCAACAATGACAATGAAAGAGTATCACAATAAACCTTTTCATTCAGCCACCACAGTGCCACGTTTAGTATGTCTGTTTTATTCTTATTTAACGTGTCCTTAAACATAACTGATGAGCACAGACATTTCCTTAGGCTTACAGCATTAGTCTGCACTGCATGTCGTTTATACCAGTTTATTTCGCTGGAACACTTGGAACTCTTAACGCCCAAGTGGATTTATACGAAGCTCCCATTGCCTGAAAACACATTAATTCTGGATCATGTCCGGTTAATCCTGTCAGAGGTCTTTAGCAGGTGGAGCAGACAGTCAGTCCAAGGATTCTCTGCTGGAAGACAGTGTTTCTCAAACTGTGGATGTTTCACTGCGGTACGAGAATTTACTATTTAAGGGACTGTTTGCAGCCTGCGCTCTTCCATCGCAAAAGGCTTCACCAAAATTGAAGATATAAACACTTAAATCTATCAGGAAATGACTTTAAAAGTACTGAAATTATCTGTCCATGCAGCAAGAATTTTACTTGACAAGTTAATTTAAAATAAACTACCTCTAGACTGGAATGAAGCAGCCTCAGAACTAGTAAGTAGATAATAAAGCTAAAAACAAGATGAATAACCTAATATAAGTTGGCCAGATCTGCAGTGCAGTGTTTTAAAGAAGGGATTGACACTACCTTATCCAGCAGATAAACGACACGCACACGTTTTTTCTCATTTTCAGTATATGGACGGGCCAGAACCTCCAGAATTCCCTCCCTGAGCTGCAGAGGCAACACTTGCACTGATTCATATTTGTCACCAGATGCTTCGGTTTAGGTGGTGATAATTCAGATCAGAAAAAAGGCATTTTAGGTTTAAAACAACTGGATATCGTCATTTTAACTGGCAACCCAAATAAGAGAAGCTCATTTGGCTTTCTGACTGGATAATTTCTTGAGAAGAAAAACACATAAATATAACTATACTTGGTGTAATGCAGCTGGTGCCCATTACATAGTTTGGAGTTAGCTAACAGGGGTTTTAAAATGTTTATTAATTGATTAAAAGTGTGTTTCAGTGAGGTGACTTGTAAAAGAAAATGAAATAAGTAAATGGTAGAAGTGCATTGATTTAAGTAATTGTTAGTATAATTGGTTGTTCTCGTTTGTTGTCTACCCCAGGTGCTTTTATATAATTAATAAAACATTACATTATTAATAATATGTTTGTACTTAGATGTAATTGAAGATTTGAGCACTGTTTTTGATATGGTCGACATTTTAAACCGTGAAATGATTATTTGGGACTGAGCTCACCCAGTTAAAGGAAGTGCCCTGAGGAGGTGCTGTGTGTGGGTTCAGGGTATTTTAACTTTTTTAACTGTACTTTTGTAAATATTTGTTCATTTTTCTTCTGGTTATGGAATAAATGCGCTTTTTGGGTCTGCACTGAAAAACGGCTCAACTCTACTGTGTTCTTCTTAGACGCTAACGTTGCTATCCAGGCTATTACGCTGGGCCATCATGTCCAGTGTTTTTGTAATTGTAACTGAGAATAAATTAGCTTGGAAAAAAAAAGAACACAATATTTGATTGAATGTGTTTACCTTCGTGTTTGTGGAATTTCAAATGATTTTTTTTTTCCACCTTCAAGGCCCTCAAAGCGCTTTACATCAAGGAACCACTCACCCATTCAAACACTCATTCACAGCGCACCAAGGACACAACCACAGCATTCACCCGTAGGAGCTGGATTCGAACCGCCAACCTTCTGATCAGTGGACAAACACTCGCCAACTGATCTACTGTCGCCGAAATCAATCAAAATCAATCATCTCACCACGTCACGCGCAGCTTATTTAAAATCTCCTGTTATTTGGATTCCCTACGGCCGCCTGTAGATGGCAGTAGACCTCCACCAGTGTCCCTTCTTTCCCCCCTCCGTCTCCGAATGATTCACACCGGCTCTGCTTCTCCTCTCCCCCTCCTCTCATCTCTCTCATCTCTCCATCTCGGCTCGGCATGGTGGAGACTGTGCCGCATGTGGCTCTCTGTCGATACCTCCTCCATTACCGCAAACTCCGGAGTGGGGAAAAAGAGCTGGAATAGGCTTCGGATCGGCCCTTTTTACTGTCCAAATCAATGCCCCACGCTTCACGCCGCCAGTAATTCAATCACCCTCCGCGTATGTAGAGCACGGGGGCAGATACGTACGGCGGAATGGCGGCTAACTTTGATGTATGATGCATTGTCCGGGCCTATGTTCACACTTCATGCATATGTTATTGCTTTGTATGTATTCTCTGTCAAGTCTACGGGTCGGAGGTCCAATTGCTAGTTGCCTATAGCAATAAGAAAGCTGAGTGTGAAGCGCTATATTGGCGATGGCGCATGTTGGATAGTTTTGCACGTATATGGCTGCGTAAAGGTCCTATATTAAGCAAAATGGACTCTTGTGAGCTTTAAGTCATGTTAGGATGTCGTTACCTCCTCAAAAATATATCCAGAGTTGTGTTTTGTTTCATTCACACATGTTTGAGTAATTCAGGTTTATTCGTTTGACTGAAACTCCAAACCACAAAATTCTCTGTTCCATCTTGGGATGTCATGAAGCGCTGGTTTTCAAGTTATCCTTTTACCCTTTTTTTAGGTAGAGATTGGTTGAATTGATCCAATTGATTCGAGTTAAGGTGCATGGAGTTTAAAAACATAATGGTGCACTTCCTGTTTTACCTCATGACATCACAATGTGGAGCAGAGTTTTCTGTTTGAGAGAAAAACTTACAACAACTTTTCTTTCAAATGCTTTTCTCTGTACAGATGTTATTTCTTTGTCTGCAATGTTTTCACAGTGTTAAACCTCTCTGTCGTCATGGAAACCAATCCAGACCAAGTTACGGGTCAGATCTGTGGAGAGGCGACCCCATGCATTATAATGCATGTCTTTTTGAGCATTTTTGAGCTGTAAAACCACCTGTAATTGAATAAATGCAAGGTAAAGCTGTTTCAGTTATAATGCATGTCTTTTTGAGCATTTTTGAGCTGTAAAACCACCTGTAATGGAATAAATGCAAGGTAAAGCTGTTTAATGTCATACTGTGGAACATTCCATGGCAGAGCAATGACATTTCCATAGAAAGTTACACAGTGCAGCTTTAAACATACGTGAATGAAGCAAAACAACCACATTTTTTGTATTTTTATTCCAAAAAAAGACACCAAAGACCCCAAAAACAGTGCAATATGGGCCCTTTAACAGATTGCTGCAGTGTCAACGTTCTCCAAATCCATACTGAATATATTACGTACAAGTATAGGCCATAGAATGCTCCCAGTGCAATATTGTTATTCCAAGCATTGGCACTTTACAAGTCAAAGCAGTGGTGCGCAGGGCTCCGCGGGGACACGTTAGCCGGTGCGGTCACTTGATCATGACGCGAATCGTGTTAAGCAGATGAGCAGAGGTGTACAAGTCGGGTTTAATATCATTGTCTTCTCTGTTCGCCAAAGGAAGCTCATAAATCAAATTCGGTTAACATAGAAAAGTATGAAGTTTAAATCTGGCAGTAAACGCAATAGCAGGCGCTGGTGAGTGTACAGATAGAAAGTCCACGTTAAGGCATTGAGATTTATTTCTTTTTTTGGGGTGGTAAAGAAGTCCTATAGTTGTATATTATGCAAAATTGACTCTTGTGACCATTTATTATTAGTCTGTCTAAATTTCCAAAGCTTTTAAGTTTTGTTTAGCAGAAATTGGCAATTCCAGGGTTGATATGATCGAAATGGTTCAAGTAAAGATGTTATGGAGTTTAAAAAACACAGTGGAGCACCTCCTCTATTACCACATGACATCACAAGGTGGAACGGAGGGTTTTCAGTTTGAAAAAAGAACTCTCTGGGTATATTTGTGATCAGGAAATATACCATAGATCAGAAAAGTGCGTAATATGCCAGGTTTGGTTTGCTCATTTTACAAAAACATAGTTGACAAGTCAAATAATTTGTAATATTTAACCAAAATTCTTGCCTACTTTATTCATTTTATAAAAGTTTATGAATTAACGTAATGTTAAAGCCGACCTATTATGTAAAATTGACTTTTTAGAGCTTTAACCACGTACCCTGTTTACCCTTCGCATTGACCTTTCCGAAGTTGTATTTGCACAATATGTGATCTTTAAAAGGGCCAAAACGTGTTTAAATTACAAAATCATAATGAATAGACGAAGAAAAGCAGGTGACAATAGATACTTTCCTAAAAAATATCTTCCTTGTTTATAGACTGTGATAGCGGTGATGACAAAGCTCTGTGCCTGCAGTATGTACTTTTCTTCTCAACATTTTTTCCCCAAAAACTGTCGCTTGGCTGATGGAAAACTATAATAAATGTTTACCATAGGTTCTATTCCACCAAACCAAGTAATGATATAGAAAAATGTGAAAACCTGTCATATGTACTTAAAGCATTCGTCTACCAACGGAAGCGTAAATGGTTCCAGCCCCAAGCACAAGTGAAGTTTTTTAACCTCCGTCACCCACAAAGCCAGAGTGCATTTATACACTTTATATGAGCAGGCCTTGAGGTGGTTGATTGAGAGAAAAAAGTATAAGGCAGTGTGGATGACTGACAGTGATGGGCAGGTAATAGCAGCGTTAGAAAAAGGTTGGAAATACTGTACACAACTTTGCTCGAAGAACTTTCTCATATTACTGTGTACAGAGAAATTCACATCAAGCAAGTTTCCCAAAGCTTTTATTCCCCCGGAGATGGTGTTGTTTTTGCTGAAATGTTCCACTGAATTGTATAAAATCTGCATGGAGACAAGCAGACGCAGGTGAAAAACATCTGCAATTGAATAAGTTAAAGACTCTGGGAAACATTCCAGGATAATAATAGGATAATAATAATACCATGAGGCAAACAAGTAACAGACCCTCACCAGAAAGTCTCCATAGTTCACCTTTTTAGGTGGAACTAAACACTATATCAAATGTTGTATTGGGTGTGTGCTGCCTCCTGTGGACACAGTGACTTCAAGTACTATGTGACATCACACAGGATGCCCTGGTTACAGTCAGGTGTTTCTGATTACAAACATCTGTCTGAAGGGCCGGGGTTTAAAGTGTGACTATAACACACTTTAGTGTTCTTATTCTGACCTCGCCCCTCTAACCATCCTCAATCCAAGTATTGCCCAATTTAGCAGCTCTACTTCAAATGTGATAGTGGGTGGAGTTTAGGTATGGGGTAAATGCAGAGTAAACATGGTAGATTTCTTCCAAAACCATATGGATGGCTCTGATATCATGTTGTCAAATACATATTTGTGCTGTAATTGATCCGGCCAAAAGGCTCTGGAGGAAATCAAACCTTTCTTTTGATGGAATACACTGAAGAGGGAATACAGTCCACTGAGTTGGTTTAGCTTCATATAAAAAAATCTCTTCCTCACCCTCCACGGGTGGTCTTCTCTCTCATCCTAATCCAGCTCAGGTCCTCTGCCAGAGGCCTGGAAGCTTGAGGGTTCTGCGCTGTGTTTTTGCAGTTCCTAATATTGCATTTTTCTGAGATTGATGTTTCTCCTGGGATCTGCTGTGACCACTCCTCCAGTTTACAGGGGTTACAGCCCCAAATGCTCCAATTACCACAGGCACCACAGATGCCTTCACCTTCCAAACTGTCTTCAGTCTTTCTTTGAGCAGAAAACACTCTGTTCCACCTTGTGATGTCATGTGGTAACACAGGAAGGGCTCCACTGTGATTTTTAACTCCATGCACTTTCATAACTTCACAAGTTCACGACAAGAATCATTTGGATGATTTCAGATGTGGAACTGCCAGTCTCTACAGAACAAAAGATAAAAGGCAGCTGTCAAGTTAAAAACTACCTCTTCATGACATCACCTTGACAAGGTGAAAAAGAGCGAATTGAGATTTGAAGATAATAATGCAGGATTACTCACACATGCGTAAATGAAAAAACAAAAACAAAGCACAAATCCAGGTATGTTTCTGAGGAGGTGACAACATTATAACATACATCAGAACATAGCATAATATGGGATCGTTTAAGGAATGTAAAATGGATAGTTTTCTAAAGTCATACTGAAGAACCTAATGTCTTTAAAAACCAGGAAAGCTCTAACATATCCAATGAAATAAGCAGGAGGATCCCTTACAAGAAACAATACATAGTGCTATATGTAACCACCTTAAATGTATTTCATTTGTGTTTTTATCACTATAACAGCGTGAACGAGCAAAATAAAAGCATTCTTAACTAGCTTGAAATAAATTTAAAAAAGTGGAGCAGACAAAGCAATAACATTCCTTCGGAGATAAAAAGATATTGTGCCTCCCCATCAGAAATTTTACATAATTCAGTTTTACATCTTTCTTTTTGTTGTTTTTTTTGTTTTAAATATCCTATATTACACAAAATTGACTCTTGTGAGCTTTAAACTGTGTTGGAATGCTGTTACTTCATCAAAAACATACTGGATTTGTGTTTTGTTTTCAAGTTAACAGCTCCATTTAGCCTTAGTTCGGTAAAAAATTGGTTATTTCAGGGCTGAAATGATCCAAATGATTCTAGTGAAGGTGTATGGAGTTTAAAGGCACAGTTAAGCACTTCCTGTACTACCCCATGACATCACAAATCGGAAAAGAATGGAACAAAACTGCAGGTTTGTTTGTGAGGAGGAGACAACTGTATAACATAGATCAGAAAACAGCGTAATATGGGCTCTTTAGTATGACCTTTCTTTCAAACCAATTTGTCACATTGTCACATTTTTTATCCGCTATCATAGTTCAGCGTACAGTTTTTTATTGACGCTGTTGCACTACTGCCTGACCATAAACAATAGATTACATTATGGAGGCTGCCAGCTGCTCCTCTGCACACACCGGCTCAGAATATAGGTCACTATCTCCCTTGGCTGACCACTCAAGGCTACATCTTTAAACGAGCAGAGAATACAGGAGTCGGCTAAAGAAATGGTCATTTAATGTTTGCGAGAGCATTAGCCGCACGCTTCGCCACGCAAACCCTCCACCATAAACCACCCCCGACCGCAATCTGCTGACCGTACACTATCCACGAATCCATACATTTATAGATCTGCAAACAAATAGATCCTTGGCCTGGAGCTACAATACAATAATCCAACATACATCATGGTTTTCACGTTGCAAAAGGCCGTATTTGCTTTCTCGGCGAGGCTGGGAGTACTATGTAGCAAATTATTGATGTACCCCGTGGATGCGTGATTCTTAAATATTATTGCTCGACCTTGGTGCACAGTAGTTGCACGGTGTGGACGCTGAACCCAACCCCAAGCCCCTACGCAACAGAGCTGCGCAATTTTGCTTATTGGGTATATATCTACAGTAACTACACAACAGAATACGACGCTAGCTACAGCCAACACCTCTGCTACTGCTCTTTCCAAAATGACTTCTTATATTACACTCTGGCAGCTAATGTTATCACAAGGATTATTGCAAATACTATGAGTGTTATACTTCTACAGCTCTTGAACAACTAAAAATATTGCTCAGCTACTGCTATTACTTACTACTACAGGTTTACTGCTGCTATTACTATTACTACTATCAGTTTGACAACTCATTTTGCCACTTAATTGAAGTACTGCCCTTAGTACTATCTCCGATATTACCAAATTATTGTATTGCACATTATTTCGTCACATCAGTCCAGTCCTTTTTGCACTCCATATCATTCCAGTTTCTTTTAGAGTTTAAAGTGTTATTGTTAGTTTTTTAAAGTTCTTAAAGGCCTTGCTCCTTATTTGACTGAATTTCTATCTGTTCACAATTCAAACAGGGCCTTAAAGTCCCAGAGTTAAGCTCAAACACTGGGGTGATGGTGTTTTGTCTCGCTGACCAGACTCTGGAAAAAAACTGCCCCCGATATGTACACTATTACACACTTTGGCCTGTTTAAAATACAAAAAACTGAGACTTTAGCACTTTTAACACAGTAATGCGGGGTCACTTTGCACAATTTAAATCATTTTGCTGTTTAATATTGTGCATGTTTTAAATAATGTTGATTTGATTGACTGGAGGAAGTGTCTAGGGCGAAGGAAGCGTGGGAGTCCCTGCTTAGACCGACGCCCTCGTGACCCGACCTCAGACAAGCGGAAGAAAATAGATGGATGGATGATTTTATTGAAACGCACTCTGGCCGCATTGTGTCTTGTGCACCGTCAAATCTAACACCAGGGTTCACTTGAATTCAGTTGACTTTACTCACACCGACAAATTTGTGGATCTTAATGACTGTGGTAAATTAACTGTTACTTTCAGAGCGAAAATCGTTTATTGCCAAGAGTCCAGCGCTATTTCCCAGTTTGTGCCGATCCTCCCTGTTTTTCTTACAGCTGCAGCTCCAAAATCAGCGTCCCAAATCATCCCAGGGCGTCTCTATATCCTCCCTCTGTTCACTCAGTCTGTGCCAGATCAGTCCTCTACACCTGTTTTGTTTACTCCAGTATTTTTAGAGACCTAAATGTGGGGACCTTGGTGAGTTGACATGGAATGACCGAACTTTATTATTTTACCGTTACATGTTACAATGTGTTTTGAACTTAAAATTAAAAAAAAGTTATGCCTTTTTGTTTTTTTTGAAAGACTGATATTCAAATTGTTGTGTACCTGATGCAGATCGAAATGGCATTACTGTAGAATATAGCCAGATTTTACTCTAATTTGGAACATTTACCTGCTCAGTTCAAGGTAATTGGTTTCCATGGTTTTACTCTTAAAGTAAAGGTTACTACGTATTTCATATTTGTGAACCTGACTGATTATTAGGCACAGCTTCATGTTTTATGAATGGAAATTATGAATGAAAAGTACATTTAACTTGCTGTGCCTAGTTAGATGAAAGAGGATTTTTTTCTGTACACTGTGCTTTCGATTCACACTTCACTTTAATCAGATTTTTCAAAGCAATCGGTTTCCTAGATTATTTACTACTTGTTATATTTTACAGTGTTATATTTTACCTCTATAAATAAAGACTGATTGATTTAAAAAGTAATATTACTGTAACTACTACTAAGTGTACTAAAATAAGTACTCCATCTACTAATACCAACAGTAATTATATTAATCCTACAAATAATGTCATTGCAAGTATTTAAAACAACTCTTACTGGGACTTCTAGTTGGCTACTACTACCATGTCTCCAGTACTACAATACTGCAAAGCTACTACTCACATTACTGCAAGTGCTATCTCAACTATTACTAAATATTTTACAGCTTGACAATATTTTCAATACTGTTTATTTATCTATTGGATTGACATTTGTCTTTACATTGGTGGTGTTTATGCTACCACAAGTATTTTAACTAGTGTCACAGCACTTCGAATTACTTTGTGTTTGAACTGTACAAAAATACTATTTCTGTTACTGTTTCTGGGTGTTGAGTATTTGGTAGCATAGGGGCTTAATGTATTGGGTTGTGTTCAGTGTGCAGAAAGCAGTGGCACGTTAAAAAAAAAAAAAAACATCTTCCCACTCCCTCCCACACTCCCAGAGAAATGTTTTGTTAAAATAAGTTGGACGAGGCTTAATGGAGCTGTGGGCGCACACTTGATTTAAACTACATGACAAGCTCAAAAAGTAGGAAAATATGGGATCATTAAAAGTGTATTCGCTCTGCTGTGTGTTGTCTGTATGTGGGTTTGTGCAGTTTTATAAAATTATTTCGATGCAGGGCTAAAACTGACTGGAGAAATTACTCAACTATGGAAGAAATGCAAAATCAATGGAGTGTACGCCAAATGAATGTAAGAGTGAATGGGCTCCTATGCCTCGCCAGTGGGACAGGCCTCAGCGCGCATGATGGGGATGATGAGAATATTAATGGGTTCTGATTTTTTTTCCTTACAGTGCAGTGAAAACTAGAGCTGTTGAGAGAGAATTTACTTTAATGAGCTACTCCTTAACTGAAGTAGTTCCAGTTCATTCATTTCTCTCTTTTTTGACTATCTATTTCATAAATTTAATGTGTAAATAGTCTGGTGGAGAAACCATCAAATGCTTTTCTCCATGGAGATGGTATTGTTTTGTCTAGAATGTTTCACAGTATGATATTAAATGTAAACGCTATCTTCATAGACCAAACCAGACCAAGTAACAGGTCAGATCTGTGGAGAGACAAACCTTTTTGAGGTAGTTCTGAATAGTGAAACTATCTGTAATTAGGCCTTGGTACAGCTTGATTGTTTGGGTACCAGTACTTTGATGATACCTGCTTTTTGAAACATTCCTGGACGTTTATTTTTTTGAAGCCTGTATTTTTTAAAATGTAAATTAATGACCTATATTGTTAAAAACATACTTTTCAATCCTTGAATTACTCTACTGTATTAATTCATATTTTTAAAGTTCTAAAGGATGCAAATCAGTTATATCCAGTCATAACTGCCAATACATGTGCGTGCAAATGAAGCAGAGCACACAGCTTAGACAGCGTAGACTCATGCAGGCTTCAGTTTCACTTTTGTTTTCTTCATATACCGGTCTTCACAGCAAAAGCATCTACCGTGCTGTTACCTGGACGGTGGTGAAGGATTAAGAAGAACTTTACAGGGACTCATTTGGCTGCATATTTGCATACACCCGCTCCAAACGGGATATTTACTGCACATTTTCTTTGTGAATTACACTTTTACCAGGATAAAGGAGAATGTTGGCGGAATTTGGTTCATGTTTTCTGTTTAGCTTTAACTTAACGTGCACACTGCAGACTGTGATTGGATGTGGATTTATTATTTCACACTCAGACTTTGAGACACTGTAAAAGCCACGCACTGGAGACTGGATGTGTTTTCAAGTGGATATAAATTTCATGCTGCATCTGTTTCTTCAGCTCTTCTGTTTTACCGGTAAGATGACACACTGTGCTTTGTTTGGACACATGTAGGTTAAACGTGAGCGCTGTTTGTACAATCGTTTGTTCAAGGTGCAGTTGTGACGCATGTACACCGGAGCTGCTGTTAGATCATTGTGGTGTATTTATTGGCTCATTGACGCAGGCATTTAACAACAAAGGAACAAAAGAAGTTATCGCACCTTTTCAATTTGGTACCCAGCTCTACCTGTAATTGCATAAATATAAGATAGAGCTGTTTAAAGCCATACTGTGGAATATTCCAGGCATAGCAATGACATCTCCATAGAAAATTGTGTTGAGTGGTTAGCGTAGTCAGTAGTCAGTAAATGTAGTTTAGGTGTAGCCAAACATTTCTTCCACTAAGGGCCGCATATTAAAACATAAAGGAAGCAGAGGTCTAGAGAACAATGAAGTGATTTATTTTAAATGATACATATTTGCATTTTAACCACTTTTAATAAGGCTTGGAATGTTTAGTTTTGGCTTGTATCACCTATATCCTCACAATGTAGTTTATTTAGATGATCAAAAACAAAATTTGCAGTAAAAAGTGCTACGTTAGATCATTTGGGCCACTTCAAGTTGCTAATAATGTCTAGATCAATACTTAAATCCTATAGTCATATAATATGGCAAATTACATTATATGTTAAAGCGTGTTTCCTTCTATAACTATTTTATACTTGATGGTGTTAAGGGAACATCATGTCACACCTCTTGTTAAGAGTCCGTCACCATGGAGACATTATTGCTATGCCTTTCATTTTGTGGCATTAAATGTAATTAACTTTGTTTTGAGGCTGAATAAATACTCTGTAAATATCAATAACACTTTTCACAGATAGCGAAAATAGATGAAAAGTAAAGCAAAGCCAGTATGTCGTCCTCCATTAAAACAATTTCCTCACTTCCATTTCTAACGTCCTGTAATTACGTTTGTAAAGCAGACCTATTATGCAAAATTGGTTTTCAGAGCTTTTAACCATGTTACAGTTTCCCTTGCAGTGATTGAATGAAATTACTTATGTTCAAGATGCCATATTACAGATCAGTTTCCATTTTCACCAGCATACGCCTACTGCTGTGTGCTTTTTATTTTCTTAATCAATAATACGCGTAGGATTCATTTTGGAACAAATTAAAAAATGTGATGCTTGCTATCGTGATCTGCAGCTACTGTGGGAGGGGATGTTAGCTACACAGATTTATGTTGTGGTGACGTGAGTGGGTCAATGACATTACATCTGCCCAATTGCAGTTTCTTCAGTTAAAAAGATTCAAATTTCCTAATAATTCCCCACATCCCTGCAGTACTTCTAACCTCAATGGAACCAAATATTTTTTTCAGAAATCATTAGTTATTCTGCATGTTTTTTGTACTTAAAGTGTTAAAATGTTCATGTGGTGCAACCGTCCACCCTTAACTGCTTAACTCATTTTTAAACTTCTTTAAAATGACTCTAATTCTAACCTAACTTATTTTTCATTCTTTTTTGGCATATTTTCTGAAGTGTTTTTAGTCCCACATCAAGTTTAATCTTTCTTGAATAGATATTTCCACGTAATATTCAAACAAATATTGTCCAAGCGTGTCCATTTTTTCACATCATGTTTTCATGTTTTTAAATCTCAATTTCATGTTCATTTGACTCAGAACTTAGATTAACCCCCCAAACATGTTTTAGAAAATAAAATAATTTTGATGTTATTAGCACCACATGACATTTTTTAATGTCGTAGCCAATTCACGTACATAAAAAACACTAAAAATGCTTAATAAAATTGTCAAACATAGATTTATGCACCTGACATTGTAAATATTTGAAAAAAGTTCAATAGAAACTACATTTTAAAATTTGCCTGTTCACATCATTGTCCCAAATATCGATTATAATGTAATGATCCATGGGTGTCATAGTTTATAACTATGTAGCAGACACAAGCACAATGGATCTGTGCACATCTTGGTGGAGGGTGCTTCATATTAATTTCTCCATGGAGAGGTTACTGCTTCAGCTGGAATGTTTCATAATATAGTATTGATACTTACTATCATCATGGAGAACAAACCAGACCAAGTTAGAGGTCAGATAAGTAGAGGCAACCCCGCTCACAGTCAGAATGTCGGTTTTTCTAGGTGTTTTTGAGCTATAAAACCAACTGCCCTCCCTCCAGCCTCCTCCTTCAGCCTCCTCGCTTCAGGCCGGTATCAACTTTTATTCAAAATGTCATAATCCCTCCTCTCCGAGCCTGTTCTCTGATGCATCATTCAAATCACTCCTCAAGGGAATCCCCCACACTCCTCGAGTCATGCACAAGCTGCTCTCTACCCTGCACAGCCCCCCTAAGACATGACTTCATTCTCCTTTTATTCTACGGCTTCTTAACAGGGAGTTTACCTCATCCTACAATAACTTTGAACCCTCCAAAGACCTACTCAGAACTGCATTATTTTATTCCTCAAGCACACCAAAACAAAGAGCTTTGCCTCATTTTCATAGTTTGCACCGACTGCCTTACCTGCCAACCAGAACCACACACTTTTAAAAAGTTTACAAATGTGAGTGGATCTGGAGTCATATCTTGTCATGGCATGATTGGCAAGATGCATGCTCAGTTTGCGTCAAAAAAACATGGCTGCTTATACATAAAAATGAGAAAAATTTACAAACAGGACTGAGAAACAGTGCAGATTTTTACAGAATCATCAAATGAAGCACCAAACTATTACCTATTTCAGATAAAAGAAGGTATTAGTTATTATTAGTTAGTTATTTTGGTCTGGATGTTTTTGAAAGGAGATGTCTTCGATATTTGAGAGACAAGTACTACAAACAAGCAGCTGTGGTGGGATCATCTAAAATTTGGACAGAGATTGTTCACGCTCTTTGGTCCGGTCCGGGTCCCTTCTGGATTTGAACAGAATGTAGAATCGACTGGCTCGTCAGGCAACCAACTGCCCACATCAAACCAGAGTCCAATTCGTTCAACTCAGACCAAAGCTCAACCCTTCCCGTCCTCTGTTCCTGACTCCCGAAGGTTTTCCCATGGCCGCTTCACTAACACCTAAAGGAAAGCCTCTCTCGCCGTGCAAACCTGACCACGCTGCTCTCATCGACCAGGGGCTGCACATGGCACCAAGGTGCCGGCCTGTGAGCGGAAATGATGTGTGCGCTGGCCTCACCTGTTTGTTCTGAAAGTGCCATGGGACAGTGGCAGTGTTTGAGCTTGGCGGCTCATCTATTTCAGATTCCCTCACACACTTGCTGAATCACGATATAATCAGGGCATAAAGCTGCTGCCGGAAAACATGAAGAGCTCTCAGATTCTGCAGAGTTTGGAAAGCTCTTCACTTCCGGTGGAGCAGTTTTCTCATATCGTCTCTTGAATGTCCTCACCAATAGTATGACTGAAATTCTCATATTTTGTTCTCCTCTTTATTTAGAAACAGTACAAATGTCAGAGGCTCAGCTCAGTTGTTTAACCTGTTCCTTCTGTTCCTTGCTTGCATATCTGTCAGAGATTCAATAGTAGACCCATCATGATAATTAATGATCTTAATCTACAGACTTTGGTTATGCTGCCTGCAGGGTTTCAAACATAGAGATGACCAAAAGGCACTGTACAGGAAACACAAACTACTCTATGGCCAGACACTGTTTTGACTTTCATAACAGAAATCCTTCTAATCTGCATGCTCATGGAACTGATCATGTATCAGACTCTTTACGAAAAGGAAACTGTATTCAAAAATGTAAACAATGTGAAACTTTCTGTATTTATAAATTACAGGCTACACAATATCCTGGGCTCAATGAAGATTTGGACTTCTCTGTGTTTTTTGTTTTTTTTTTTCTGTGTATTTTTTTCTTATGGTCTCCTGTGGTTCTAACACTGCCCTCTTGTGGAGTGTCTCAGGTGTTGTCCACAGGTGAATCTTCTCTTCCAGGTGGAGCAGCCTTATCGGTGGTTTTTCTCTCACATGGTTCACTCATAATTCTGTTTGTCCCCTGAATAAACCCAAAGGCTGAAACGTGTCAGGACTTTGTAATTGTCTATTAAGACAAAATTAATAAAGGCATTTTATTGTAACCAGTGAGTGCCCTGGGATTCTTATGATAATTATTATATTGACTTATCATTCAGTACATGATCAGATGGAACAAGATTTTATATATTTTTTTTTTCAGTATTTCTTATGATTACTTTTTCTTTGCACAACTATTTTTTTCTGCCAGATTTGAGCTTTAGAGGGTTGAATAAATGACTCATTACAGCGACAAATTACTTGCATTGCATTTTGTTGTATTTATTGTAGCTCATATTTTCATCATCTATATTTAGCTCAACAATATATCACATTTCAAAATGTGTTAATGTGACAGGCTTACAATTTAAATAGTCATCTGTCATAGTGCACTATTAAAATGTAACCAAACACTAAATATACTTTTATTGCCACTAAACTGGGTATATAGTGTCATTTTCATTACATTATCTACTATTTCTGATGGTTTTTTTGGCAATTGTAATGCAAACTTGGTTAATTTGCAGTTCAACTGGTTTTCTCTATCTTCATGGGGACCAAACCACACCAAGTTACAGGTCAGATCTGTGGCAAGGCGACCCTGCTCAGTCAGAATGCCCTTTTTTTATAGTCATTTTATATAATTTTGAACTATAAAACCACCTATAATTGAAAAAATGTAAAGTAGAGCCATTTAATGTTATACTGTGGAACATTCCAGGCACAACAAAGACATATCTAAGTTACAAAGTTCACATAAGCATGAGGATAATATATAATTTTGTCCTTTCAATAGCCCTCATAAAAGTAAAACATTTAAAAAACATGATTTATTTATTTTTTTATTATTAATAATACAATAATTACTGTGGCAACCTAATTCCTGGTCCCATACCAATATCTCCTCTTGTAAGTCTTTTCTAGTAATGGGAAAGTGTAATACTGGTAAATGGTCACCCCGCTGCAGTAGAGCGAGCGCTGGGACTAGTAGGCGTAGGTGGGCCAGGTAAAATGGAACACGTATTGCAAATGTGTATGAAATATTAAATTGCACATGCCGTCATAGAGTCGGGGAACAAGAACAGGTGACAGGCTGAAATGCAAGTCGGCTTTTTAGTTTTGCACTTTCAGCACTCTGGAATATCAGGAAGCAGCAAAAATGAGACTGTGGCTTTGGCGTTTTGCTGCGTCAAGTGTTACTAAAAGAGATGCGCAGTAGACGAAATACTTGGAAATTCACATCTTAATCAAAAAAGATTCTAAAAACATAATTTTCTTGGCTTCATAATGTGACCAAGTGATATTTTTAGCGCTTTGAGGAAAAAAAAAATAGTATTATGAACCTCTTGAGTATTTTCCTGTAAAGAGAGGGCATGGACATTATGTATTTCACATTTATAAAGGTGGCTTACCAGTGTCCCCAGATATGAGGTACATTAAATATTGTCTGCACTGGTAACAACTGTAATGCTGATTTAGTCTTAATTACAAAAACATTAGACAAATTGGCCAATTGTTTTTGTTCTGATTTTGTATTTTAGTTCTCAAGACGATTATCCAATCACAAAGCAAATGAACCTCATGTTATTCTCATTTGGATTGCCAGTTTGTGCCAGTTAGACCTAAAATGTCTCTCTCTGATCTGAATGGTCAGTACCTCAATCCCAGCTCGTGCAGGCAAACATGAGGCAGTGCTAGTGCAGCCTCTGCGGCTCAGGGACTAATTTCTGGAGGCTCTGAGCTTCACATGAGACATATCCTGTATCAGTTTTTGCGAACTAATATCGTGCAGCACAGTCAGGCTAAAGGCTGGGGCTGTCAGCACTATACTGGATGTAACAACTTTCCCATGGCCTTTCACAGACTTATAATGAGCAGAAACGTTATTGAAAGCTCAAAATCAACTAAAAACGGATTAAATACTGGAAATGTGTACTATGTGTCCTTTGGATTGAACCCTCCTTACTGCTGACTGTAAGATTCTGTGCAATGCTCAACACATAAATCTACGTCACTCATGCTCCCACATGACAATTCTCCATAAATATGCAAAAGCATGAACAAAACTGTGCACAGAAACTTGACAAACCTGATGAGATGTGAAGTAGTCTCATTAAAGGAATGCATAGCATTTTCACAAGGAAAGATACACTATGATCTAAAAATGTTATGTGTTAGCAGATCAACTTCTCTATGGAGACAAAAAAGTTGCCTGGCAAATCCAGAATATCTCTCTATTTGTACACACTGTCTGGTCTCCCGCTCTGTTTTGCCTCAAGCCTGGTCACCAGTGAAACAAAGGTGTTCATTGGTCACAATAATTTACAAATAAAATCAAATTTCTCTCACCGCACATTAACTGAGTTTAATCCTTCATTTACTAATTCTGCAGATATCTGCTTTGTTTTTCAGTTTTTCCTTATTCTTTTATCCAATACAGACAGACAATGCATGTCTCTGATAGGTTGATCCATCTGTCAGTTATCCCCATCTGAAAACGCCAAGATTCACCAGTGAAAAGACTCACATCTTATCCCAGGCAAACAATAAAGTGCTAAAAATACAAAAAACCATTGAATGAATGTCTGCTCCAGTGAAATGCCAGTATAAAGGGACAGGGTCAGTACCAGAGTAACAGTTTGGCAATTTTGAACAGGAAGTCAGTGAATCAATATTAGATGATAAACATACTGATCTATGTATCTGATAGTTTAAATACCTTTTTGAGATCTTCTTTTAATGTTAACCTCCTTTACAGACTGATAATAGGGTTACCAAGACCTTAATGTGGTATCTTGAGAACAATGGGAGTCCGATCTGCACAGAGCAATTTGCCATCAAATGCTGATGGGAAGCTAATGATCAACAGAAGGAGAGAAGTCATCCCCCATGCAGAGAAAGAAGAACACATCATTTAACCCGAGCAGCAGAGGACAACCCCCCAAACAAATTAGGTCTATAAATATGTTGCAATTTGCTTTTTCCAAATAATAGTTGTTAGGGTCTCTGAAAAGTTGCAAAATCTAAAAGTTGGCAGGACTATAATCGACTGTTGGCAAGATGGTAGCAGTGAAAACCAAAATTTTTTTTCTCAGAGTCTGACTGACTGCACGTGACACTGAACATACTCAACCCAGCCAAGTCTGTGATGCACTCCAGATCCTCCTGTTACTAACGGAGGAAACACCATATTGATTCATCTCTGAAAACTTGCTAAATTTGAAAGTTGGGAAAAACTGCGATGGGCAAAGAATAAAAGTTGAAGACTTCTTGTGTTCTGTGTGACTTTGAACAGGTAACGCAGCCGGGCCAAACTTCATATGTATTTGTCACTGCTTTTGCACTGTACACGAAATGTTCTGTGTTTTCAGGGAAAATCCTATCACCTGCCTAAAGTGCCCTGATTCGAGCACCTGCCCACAGTATGTTCAGAGAGAACAAGGTCGGCACAATTGAAACCAGCACCAGAGAATACAGCAAACAAGGCTCTGTGAATGAGTCTGATTGTCTTGTCCTCACTTACCTTCTGCATCTGGAGCATTGTAATTAATCACTGCTATGAGTTAATAGAGTTTTGCCATCATGGTAATGCTTTTAAACAACTAACATGCTAATGTTCACTTCCTGTTTATTGGACAATTAAACACTTTCTATGATATGCTGACAACAAACAACAGACTTATTTTGACCTCAAATCTGCTTATACAATATATATGTACTGGGGCAAAACAATTTTGCTCAAATAAAATATTATTTTTAGGTCTTTTATGTGTCTATACATTAGATAAATAATACATCTTAATCATGCCCATCTGAAAATCACTGAAATTCACCAATGATCCAGACTACAGTCTGTGAGAGACTCACACACTGGAGAAGTCTACCCAACTCCTACTGTTTTATGGCGATTTCTACAGATAATTCTGAAAAGACCACCTAGTCCAAAAGTGCACTGTGACTTGTGAAGTGCATAATGTTGCATTTGGAATAATGATATGGTTGGATAATGTGCTGAGAGCTTTTGTTTGAGCGCAGTAAGTAGCTTGGTGGCAGAGGACCATTGATCCATCATAAACGCTGCTCTCCGGGGCTTTGCTTTTGTGCGAAGGCCAAAGCTCTGCACTGGGCTCCACTTATGCCACACTATTCACAACAACATGGGCTCAACCATTGGATGGTTTTCTACAGCTGCTACTGTCACAGGCTGTAAGGTTCTTCTAGACACGACAGTTCCACAGCTCAGAGACACAACCCAGACCCATGAGCTGGGAGGTTCAAATGGTAAATGGTGACAGTTTTAAACAGCACTTTTCCACCTCTGAGACACTCAAAGCACTTTACATCGAGGAACGACTCACCCATTCACACACACACTCATACAGTAGTGTACGTAGACACTGTAAACAACAAGGGTTAAGTGTTTTGCCCAAGGACAAAAATACTAACTGTAGACATTTAGAGTTTAGTCTCCTGTCCTATCGCTGGAGTTGAACGATTTAGGAAAAATAACACAAACTGATCTTTCTGACAGGCTTTGTAATTGTGGCCAGATTTGCTTAGGTTATGTCTTATAAATGGGGGTCTGTCCAACAAGTTTGACACTGTCTTAAAGAGAATACAAATAGATATGGACTGACAAATGAATATAAGAATCAGTTCTCACAAATCTAAACTACAGGATCAGCTGTTTTCATGCAGAATGAGGAAATGATTCTACTTCAAAAATTGCAGCCTTTGTGATTTGCTAATTGAGTCCATTCAAATTGTGACTTTTATTCAATTGCAATTAGTCTTGTAGCCACAGTTTCTGCTTCTGTATGCTTTAAGATTGGGGAGGCTTGACTTTGTAAAAAAAAAAAAAAACAAACCTGAAAATAAGCTCCAAAAAAGGTGCATCTCCCAGTGAGCAACTGACCCCATCTAATATATTTTTTCCACTTTTAAAGGCGCATTGTGTAACTTTTCTGGTAGAGGATCCATCAAATGCTTTTCTCTGTGTCTCTATGTCCACGCTCACAGACAGAATGCCTTTTTTTTTTTTTTTAAAGATATTTTTGAGTTATAAAACAACCTGTAATTGGACAAATATAAAGTACAGGGGTTTAATGTCATACTGTGGAACATTCCAGGAAGAGCAATGATATATCCACAGGAAAAAATAGGAAACAAGATAGAACCCTACCCAAAATGTACAATACATTTAAAAATTATTTCCTAAAATGCATTTCCACAAATTCAATACACTGCAATAACCTATAACAAAAAAAAAAAACAATGCAGGAAAAACTTTAAACTATATCTATTGCTAAAAAAAAGAAGTAAAGCAATTCAAAGTTTGATTTATACTAACACAATGCAGTCCCAAATCTCCATGTCCCTTTGAGTTTGTATGTACACTGTAAAATCGAACGCTAGGGTTAAGCCTCATTTATTAACAGCTACAAATTTGTGCATCTCAATAATTGCGGTAAAGTCGCAGTTACTTTCGAATAAAAAGCACATAACTTGTCAATTAGACTAAGTGGACTTGAATGAGATGAGTAACTTCAACAGTGACGTATTATTGCCAAGAGTCCAGCTCCATTTCGCAGTCTGTTCTGATCCTCCTTTCACTACCTCCATGAGTTTCCTACAGCTCCACCTCTTCCCTAATCCTCCCAGGGCGTCTCTATATCCTCCCTCTGTTCATTCAGTCTGTGCTCGATTACACCTGTTTACCCGTTTTATTTCCTCCAATATTTTTTGAGTCCTAAGTGAATGACCGAGCTATATTATTTTACTGTTACACGTGTTTTGAACTTAAGCTGAACAAAAGTTTGGTACGTTTAATCAATATTCAAATCCTTGTGTACCTGATCTAAATCTAAATGGTATTATTATAGAATAGAACCTGTTTTTACTCTTAACTTGTGTGTATAAGGAACATTTACTTGCTCAATTCAATGCAATCGGTTTCCAAGTAAGATGAAAGTACTCTTGAAGTAAACGTTACTACATTTCAGATTTTAGGAACTGACTGATTAGTTGGCACAGCTCACATTATCATCTCTATGAATGGATATGAAAGTACACTTCACTTGCTGTGCCTAGTTAGATGAAAGAGGATTTTTCTGTACACTACACTGAGGAATTACTTGTAAACTCAACTTCAGATTCACACTCCACTTTAGTCAGATTTTTCAAGGCAATTCGTTTCCTAGATTGTTTTTTAAAGTAAGATCTACCTATTAGATTGTGCAGTGTTCACGGTTTGATTGTCCTGTGGTGTGGACAGTAAGAGGACATGTGGATGAAGGAGTTATTCACAGAGCTTTGGGGATTCTTTATCCTGCTGCATTAGATGTGTGCAATGAACACATATCTTCACAGCCGTTGGTCATGTGTTTTAGGGTGACAAATACACACAGGTCACCTTTAATAATAGTTTTTGTTTTTTCTTTTTGTAAGAAAAGGCCAACTGTTACATTTATCCTTGAACCTCTTAAGTCTCATATTACAGTAATCTCCCTGCATAAAGAGAGACAGGAGAGAGCTCTGATTGGCTGAGCACAGACAGTAGACCCCACCTCTACACCTGTGTATTTATATGGACCGTGGGCTTAGTATGTGCTAGGATAAACTTCAATACCAGTCAGTGTACTACGGGGTAATTACACTCTGTCTGCACTATTTCCTTTTGATTTTAAAAAATCATTTTACAGTTACCTTGACTTCTGTCAGGGTAGATCATCTATGATAAAACAAGAGCAAATGAATCATTGTAAAAGTTTATTACAAATATTTTGGTCCTGAAATAAGCAAATGTCTTGGTAAAAGTGCTAGAATCCAAAGGTCAGTGTTTGGGGCTTGGCTACAGTAAATAAAGGGGCCCTTTCCATTTGTGGGAGCAAACGATGGGTCCAGGGTCTGTTTTTATATGAGTTCTTACTAAAAGTGTGGAAATGGACAAAACACAAACTTCCTTAGACACGTTTACTTTTCATCTCTCTGAGCAAATATCTCCATCTGTTTATCTCTGGACCTCTTCACACCCAAAGTTTTTGGCACGGCTCATTTCTGGGTCTAGTTGTCTTTTTATTGATAATAAACTGAACATGTAAAATCAAGTATGTAACATATTTGTATATGTGCATGTGGAGTGTCTGAGTGGACCCATGTGTAAATGTCTGTGTTGTGTTGTGTTGTGTTGTGTAGATGGATGAACTGGGCCACACACGGGTTTGTCATTCAGAAGACTGAAGACTGTCAGAACACAGCCACTCCAGGTTTCACAGAATCCTCTCTGTTTTCCTCATAGCAATACAATAATTGCAATTAGCTCATGTGATCATATAGTTTTCCATTTTTACATGTATATCCCCCAATCATGGCATTTTCAGTATTTCTAAGTGAACAATAAGTCATGTACAAATGTATGAATTACAGTGATATCAAAACAATACATTATGTTTAATGTTGTTGTACAAAGTAATACCTATTCCTGTGTGAAACACAAAAAATATCAGAATACAGCCACTCCCGGTTTCACAGTTCCATAAACATCTGTAGAGAGAGCATCATGGACACATAACAGTACATTCAGTACCGTAGCGCCCCATTACGCACAGCACACAGGGCATCAAGTCCTTGTGGGGGCACCATGTGGCAGTATGGCTCCTGGTTCTTGATGTTGCTGGGCCAGAAGCTCCACCCCCTGGTCCTCGATTTCCAATTTCCGAGGCCCGGGGAGGAGCACATCAAGTCATCTGTGCATAAGGCACCCGGATGGCGACCTAAGACTCATAGCTACATTTGCTTTATTTAAATAAGATATCCTATCGAGCCCTGCAACTGTTGTCACGCAATCCCAGCATGCACCTCCAAACCCCACACTGGCAGTGAAGCGGTGGAGAATTCCTATAGAAACAGCGTGGGCTGTAATGAACAAACTTTATGGAGTTTCAGAGATTGTGGATTATTGTGTCACCGAGATGTAACATTATCAAAAATAGAAGAACGCCTGAGCGTTTAATGGATCGATCAACAAAACTCCAGATTGATAAAGCAGATTTAAGGAGCTTAACAGGCTACCAGCTAATCCAGTCATACATTAGCTAATCTATGATTGTATTTTTAAATTGATTGTATTTTTTCTTTACTTGGTTTTATTCAAATGAATCAACCATTGTCTCATAATGATTCATAATTCATAATTTACTGCCATTAAATAGAGTTTTAAAGAGACAGAGAGAGAGCAGATCGAAGAGAAAAAATCGCAAATGCTTTTGGCCAAATACTGTTCATATATTAATATAATATGTTAATTGACAGTTTAGAAATGTGGATTGTAGAACATAACTAAAGTACATCAGTGATTTGTATGTGTTTATTACATTGACAAGAGTGATTTAGCGTGTGTGTAGCTGCAACATCTGCACAAGTGAAAGGTCTTATAATAAAGCTTCATAATAAAGTAAATCTTTCACAAACATCGAGGAGCTCTGTTTCAATCATCTTTTACCAACAAGAGCAATGGCAAAGGCCTAATACATCATGAGTAACATATGGAGGTTGTCAATATGAATTTTCTGTCAGACATTTTACAAGAGTAAATCTGCTGCTTACCTCCCCTCTGCCTTCATCACAACTGAGAGGATCAATGGGATTTCACAGGAAGCAGTGGTACCACCAAAATAAAAGTCTCAAAAAGAGCTCAAAATAAATTTAACAATCAAATAATAAATAAAAAAGGATTTTCATGAAATTGATAAAACATGAAGACCACATGGGCACATCTTCACACTTCATAAAGCTGCTTATGTAAGGCCAGCCTGTCTTCATACAGACACTGGGAGCAGGACCAAGTTCCAGCAACATAAACTTACAACAGCCCAGAGCCATGGATCTGTTCAAATAACTGGACAGGGCACTGGTGCTTAGAGCTGTCTCGAGTTGGCTTAGTGGCCACTCACTGGTACTACAGCAAAATCCCTACTGCCCAGACAGGAGTTTTCTCATAGAGAACCTACAGCTTAGATTTTGTGGTAATTTTTAACTTACACTGACACTTTTTTAATTTAAAAATCTATACTTGACTTAGCATGGGCTCTCCTTTAGTGCTGCTTTAGCTACTCTGGCTCTGGTTGGTCAGAGTGATCATGTGTGTGACGGAGCGCCAGTAATGCCCGTCATGCTCTGACCGGCGCAGCTT
>JACN01103645.1:0-31861 GCA_000787155.1 Scartelaos histophorus | reverse complement strand
TTCCTCTCTTTGTCACCATCCTACTACGAATGGCATTCCGATGTCTGTGCTGTAGATCCTGGTGGTGTGGATCAGTAAGTCGATGTCTCGCTCACTCTTAGCGTACAGCTTGATGTCATCCATGTAGAGGAGGTGACTGATGGTGGCCCCGTTCCTGAGTCGGTATCCGTAGCCAGTGCGGTCTATGATTTGGCTGAGGGGGTTCAGGCCTATGCAGAACAGCAGTGGGGACAGTGCGTCTCCTTGGTATATGCCACATTTGAGGGACACTGGTGTCTTGCCAAGTGTCTTGCCATTGGTTTCACATCGAGTTTGCAATGAACGCCCTCAGAGTCCTGTTGATATTGTACAGCTCCAAGCACTCAGTGATCCATGTATGTGGCATTGAGTCATAGGCTTTCTTGTAATCAATCCAGGCAGTGCACAGGTTGGTGTGACGGGTTTTGCAGTCTCGGGCGACTGTTCGGTCAACCAGGAGTTGGTGTTTGGCTCCTCTGGTATTTCTGCCGATGCCCTTCTGTGCACTGCTCATGTATTGATCCATGTGCCCACTTATCTTAGCCGCAATGATGCCTGACATGAGCTTCCATGTTGTGGAGAGACAGGTTATTGGGCGATGGGATGGGACTGTACCCTTCGAGGGATCCTTCAGGATCAGGATTGTACTTTATGGATTGTATTTTATGTTAACACTAGATGTGCTAAGGTTACAATGCATCATGTGCGAGATGTCACATGAATGTCAAGGCAAGAAATTTATTTAAATCTAGTCCAGTTAATGCCAAGTCACGCAATGTTTTTACTTAATAATACAGTGTACTATGGTGCCCATTTGAGCAAGTTGTCTTGCATATGATGATTCCACAATAAATAAATAAATTAAAAAAAATCAAATTCAGTGAATGTGGAACAATTACTCTTCAGTGTTAGATAGTCACTATAAAACACTCTTCTAACTATAAAGCAAGTAGGATTTTGTACAGTGTTCTAAGAATGTTCCTTTGCACCAGTGATCTATTTCCTGCCCACAGCCCTGTATGTTACTGACCTACTGACCATAACCTAGAAAAGTGACCTATCCTTTAATTGTAGTCCATCAGTCCATCAAAATGACATTATTATATATATTGCTTAGAGGACAAATCATTGGCCAGAAAAAAAACATGTTAGTGAAAGTCTTAACTCTATCAAGCCCAAAGCACGTAATTAACACATCAAATCCTCAAGTTGCCAATTCTTAAATGATCATCTTTACTTTCCACTTGAAAGTCTTTTTAAGGCAATTAAATGAGCACTCATTTATCCCACAGTAATTGAACACAGCACAAGGAAATAGGTTCATTATGTGTCGTGTCTCTAAAAGCAGACACAGTATGTGCAATTAAAAGGCACCAAGGAAACCTGACGGCCTTATTCAGAGCAGCCTCAGTGTTTGTGTAAAACATTCTTAATTGAAAACACTTTTCAAAACATTATTTAGTATGTCAAACAGAAAAATAGAGAATTAAGCTTTAAGAATATCATGCTTTTGTATTTGCATTCTATGGCAACTGTGAATCATGAACTGCCCAGGGACTACAGACTACCTGGCACAAGGTTATCTCAGTAACAGTTTAACATTGTGCACTGCTTTTATTCAAATTATTAATCTTAAACAACAATAATTACAACAAATAATAAAAAGTAATCTGACTTAAAATTGAAAAATTTACCAGTCCATTTATTGTGCATTGTGGTACATCACTGAAACAAAAGTTTAAGAGACGCAACACATCGAATAAATTAGGAATTAGGGCTGCAACTAACAATTATATTGGTAATTGATTAATATTGTGATCAATTACTACTAATTAAGTGTCTAAACAAACTAAATAGTCCATTAGTTGTTTAAAATAAACAAGATGGTGGTTAAGAGATGTCGCTATAGAAAACATCTATCTCTATCTATATTTACAGCAAAATAAATGATCAATTTGGGATCATAAAACCCTTTTCTAATAGCTCAGAAATTTTTGATTAAATTGATTAATTGATTTCTAAATGACTTAACCACTTAAAAATAATTGGTACATTGTGATTAATCGATTAACAAGTTTTTTCATTATCTAAAACAATCTCAAATTAACATTCCAATTTCAATTCTTTCAATCCTTTGACAGGGGACAGTGCCAGCTGGCTGGTAATTCTTATCATTGTGGTGTCATTATCAGTATTGAATATTACTAACTATTGAAATCAAATTTGAAATTTTACAATCATGGCAACATTATGAAGAATTATGTTCAAAACTCAGTTTGTCTTATTCTCGAGGATCCAATCTTGTGTCTTGTTGTATGGAAATGAGGTCTCCTTTCCTCTACATTGAGACTATTTTATTTCATTTTATTTTATGATCAAGCCAACCGGTGCAAAACAACAGATGAAAAGTGAATGGAGTGTCGTGGTTAGGTAAGAGGCTGTCTTAAATATGGCACAAATGTCACCCCATCCCCCTCCCTCTCGGCCCTTGGGGGGACACTGTGGAGGATGACATTTCATGCTCCACTAGCATTATTACATTATAAAACAAAACCACCCAGACTTTTGGAGACGGGACAACAGAGCCATACAAAGATAGGCACTCGCAAAGTTATCAGCCTCCATGGTTTTATATACTCACTACTTTGGGTTGTTACCATGACCGCAGATAATGCAAATTCATGATGTTGATAATTGTTTATAATAAAGATATGCGGTAAAATACAACAGTTAAAAGAGCTACTTCAATGCTGCTTCAGTCAGTCAGACAAAAAAAAAATTTTTTTTTTAAGTTAAATAACACATATTTGAGTTTTTAACCATGTTAGAATATTGTAAATGTATTTTTGAATTTGAAATTTCCCATGACTGAGATGACATAGATAAAAGCCCTTCAACAGAAAATGTCTGTAGTTTCTGAAAATGGTGCACTTTTTCTTATTCTAGAAAATTGAATTATTATGTATCTTCATTCTTCTTTGCAAATCCACACAACCATTCAGAGCATCAAACGCTTCTTTCCTGGGAAAAAAAAATGAAATCATCTATTATTATTGAGTACATTTTTTATAATTCCCTTTCTGAACACATTGGCGCATTCGTTCTTCTGGGAATTGTCTGCCTTCCTTATATGGAGATCATTTATCCTTCAAAGTAAATGATTGCAAGTGAATTACATTTTTAACAAACCTATGTCTCATGCCTTTGCCAATCAATGTACATAATATAGATATTAAATATGTACAGAATATGTGCACAGAATATAAATACAGTCCCTCCACTATACTACTCCAGACACTGTTAAACACATGCAGCAAGATGCAGCTCAAAGACAGTCCATTATCTGCATGAGGCTGATGAAAAAACATTGTGTGGGCTAACAGATTGCTCTGGGTTCACATGCAATAATGATAGACATATTTTACATACAATTTAAATTTCCCATGATTCTTAACCACATATTGACAAGTGCTAGGTTAATTAAATCAAGCAAACTATGTTGGGAAATGCATTAAAACTAAGAGAAAGACTAGAGCCTATAGACAGGTTTTTGTTTATCAACATAGAGGATGTGTGCACAGCTTGAGTGCAGAGAGCACTGCTTTCACTAGCTAGCTATGTAGTCAGTCACTAAAACAGTTTATCACCATGTGGTAAAATAAGTAATGCTACTAAATGAACATTTGTGAATTTGTGAATGAATCATAATGACCCATACACGTTAAATGATGAAAAGAAATGGACATCGGACATCCATTCATACCTGATGGAGACACCTAACCTTATCATCCTGAAATCCTGAAGACACTGACATGATACAAGACATAACAGAGGCTCATTGTGCTGGCGACAAGAGCACTAATATGGCAAGTGGCATACTCTGATAATCCCTCTATATATACATGTGTGGCCTACAGTATGTAGTTTTAGGTCACAAGCATGAGGAGGAGGCCCTCTGACAGGAAAAAAAAAATGTTTTATCTGCTTATGACAACTGCTACATGACTGAGCTTTAAATGTTGTGTTTGAGAATTTTGAATAATGAAATCTGAAATCTCTGAAATATCATGTTTTGTGATTTGATTAGTTTAGTACAACAATTTTGGATCAATTGGATATGTTTTCAAACCTAACTCAAGGCAAATGAGACCCAGACATGGGCAAAAAACACTGATTTTGTATCTTACTTCTGTAATGTGGAGGTCATATTTCATCAAGGTCTTCGCACTGACACAGGAACTGTACTTGACAAATAGTGGTGCTCCTGATGAGATTTTGGTTATTACAGCTGACTTCATTATGTTCTAATTAAGTTCTAAGCTTAATTAGTGTAAACAAAGAGCGACATTTGGCAAAGTGTAGATAATGAGAATACAGAGTGTATAATTGAGGATGTTTTGACCTGCAGACGTACTGTCACTTAGGGCACAGTGTGCCAGGAGCTGTTTATGTGTGGCTTCCAGAGACAGAATCATTAAGAATTCATTCAGGCTTTTGTAAACACTTTTTTCACATTTAAATTACATTAAATAACATGCACAAATATTTCCATCACATTATATTTTCATGTAAGAATTAAGGATGATGCTCTTCTGGTAACAGTGGACTATTAAAGCATTTTGAAAGGAAAAATTAGCAGTTTGGTTATTGTCAATATAACCTAATTTTGTTCATCTCTGCTTTGTGGTTGCTGACAAGAATCAGAGAGATCACACTAGTACTGAAGCATGCAACATAAATGTATATACAATAATATTGTAATATTGGACTGTGCAATTGTTAAAACAGTTTTAGTTTTAGTGAGGAAAACATTTCTTATTCCAAGAGTTATCAGTCCAATGCTGTGTCTTTGGACACCAACAATAGCCATATATATAAGTGGTGTAAAAGTGCTCATGGGAAAGATTTGCTTCCCAACAGTCCACCCCAAGGCAGCTATGGCTTAAGAAATACTATTAAGTGAATGAACAATGCCTAGCATAGGTTTGTCAAAGCTGTAAAGAGTGCTATGTGTGTAAGGCATTATTTTATAATTAATTAAAACAGTAACAGGGTTAGGGTTACATTTGTACAGTAGGGCCTGTACCCGATGTCTTCCATATATTTTAGCAAAATGTGTTATGCCTCAGTATAAATACACTGTATAAGAAACTCAGCTGTGTCTAATTATAAAGGATTTTATGGTCCAAGTATAAGGAAATGTGAGGTTAGCAGCAAAAATCAGGTACAGCACCTTTAAATCTGGGATCTGGATGTGTGTGGTGTATGACTTTGCTACCCTCTTTAAACTCACAGTGATAATGCAGAGACAAAGACAAACTGTTTCCAGAGAATCCATCATCTGATGCACCACAGGTCAGTTTGGGCTGTGTCTGCACTTTTTACACACATACATACTCAGAGTTGACTTCTCCATTGACTCTATTGATATTGTTAAACATGTCTTGCATAAAATTATCCCAAAGTTATCATCTCCCGCAGCTAACGTCTGACTTGTATGCTTCCTTAAAGAATACAGGTTACTCATTATTGTGGCTTCAGTTGACAGCTACTTCACATTTTCAAACTTAAAAGGTACTATTTATATCCCAAAAAGGCAATTCTCTTTCTGCTTATTTCACCTTTGAATGATCACCTGAATTACATTTGACTGATCAGGTCACATTTTCCTCACAATCTGTGGCTGTAACGTGATGGCCATTCCTGTGTTCTCCATGGCCACATGTTAGAACTGTCACAGAGTCGCCACTGAGCCAAATGAAATTAATTTTATAATTGACTGAACCCACATTTGCTCTGCTTGCCTGCCTTTTGTATGCGCACAGTTACATTTCATTAGTGCATAGCCTCCAACCTTTTCACAATAAAGCCCTTTTGGGGGCTTTATTGTGGAAACTTGACCTTGCAGATGCGCTACAAAAGTTGGCAATGCTTTTTTGTTTTTTGTTTGTTTGTTTTTTGCACAAGACAGAACGCCATAAAACAAACCAGAAAGATGGGACAGGAAGGATCACAACGAGCGCCAGGACAGATCGCTCCAGAGGCTGCAGAGGTGAGTTGCAGCCTCTCCAGTATTGTGGTCTCCAGGGCTGTGCTAGGGGCATGGTCAATGACTGAGCCCTTCCTCTCTTGATATCTTAGAATCTGATCCTACCCACTATAGTGATGAATATCACTGAGTATCTTTGCTTTTAAGCATGTCTAATTCCATTTCCTCTTTACAGAAAATTTCTCCATGAATGTAGGTCAGATTGTAATAAAACACACACAGTGTGTTTACAATTTACTATGAAGCGTGTGTGTAATCACTGTCAAAACTGTCCCTCTGTCCATGACCTGTCTGTGTGAGCTGATTTACCAGTATCTGTCTCCATGTCTGCTCAGCTGTCCTTGAGCTCTGCTCCGGTGTGAGACACATGAGAGAGAGAGCTAAGTCAGTGTTCATTTTAAATGATTATTAGACTAACTTGTTAATGCATTAGGACGATTTCCTTAACTAATCCTACATTTTTCACCAGTTTAACCCTTGTGCCTTGTTGAGTGTTGAGTACAAATTGTGTATTTTTAATTTTTAAGCTGCCATAAAATCATCAAACATTAATATTTCTCAAAGATCTTTTTCTCAAAATAAATCATATAAATATGATTTGTAAGTTGCCAAAAACGGTTAACTCTTTAGATGCCAGTTTGGTCATATACAGCCTACAGACATTTTAACTGGTCTATCAGTAATATTAAAAAAATAAATAAACTTATTATTGCAACAAGAGAATGAAGCAAAATACAATATCAACTTAAAAGTTATGTTCTTGTTATGTTGTTTTGCTGAATTTCATACAATTGTAATAATTAAAACTTGTTGTTTTCTAAGTCAAATGTGATTATCAGACAGAAAACTATGTGTCACTTCCAGTATCAAATAGTAGAGTATAATTTTGTAAAACTTGCAAAATGATGAGCCATGAAGTTTTGGATCTTAAATAAGTTGGGGTTTTTTTGTTTGTTTGTTTTGTTATGTATGTTCAACCAAAAACATGCAACACCCCTATGAACCTGTTGATCCCTGTGACCCTGACCCGTGGGACTACGGATGGAAATTAACCGTGTGGCTACAATCCGGCGTGTTTACATTCGTGCTTCTGTCATGTATGTTCATTAACATGCACTGTCCCAATCAAACAAACAAATAAATCTATCTATGTATCTTTTATCCGGCTCCCCGTTTGGGGACCACACGATCTCATCTCTGCTGTTTGCAGATGATGTTGTCCTGATGGTTTGTCCTGATCGGACCAGGACCTGCAACATGCACTGGGGCAGTTTGCCTAGTCACAGAGCAGCATTTGTGTGGAAATCAAAAGTGACATCACTAGACACGCATCTGCCTATTTTTGTGAAACTGTAGATTATTTTGTTATGAAGTTATGCAGAAGGTAGTTTTATCAACAGGGAAAACGTTGTTGTTGTTTATTTTTCTGCTGGATGGATAGATTTTTGTCTTGTTCTGCTGTGGTGACACTTCAACCGATCAGACTCAAATATTCATCATGACATTCTGCATTTTCCAATTGCTTTCAGCAAGACGCAGATAAATAAATATGTAGAACTCACTTCAAAACTCACTTCTGGTGTGAGGTTATTGGTCCACCACCACCAGTTAAGTTCAGTGCAGTGTATTTGTTGACTGTGATGTGATGTTTGCTGACAGCTGCATATCCACTGCACAGTATTACAGCTAAAACTGACTCAGATCAAAGACCTAACTTTTGCTCCCAATTGTTTCCACAAGTCCTAAAACTTGGCTGACCAGACAACCATACCGTGTCATAGAATCAACATAGAGGATATGTGACCAGCCTAAGTGCAGAGAGCACTGCTTTCACTATCTAGCCATGTAGTCACTAAAACTGTTCATCACCATGCAGTAAAATAAGTTATGCTACTAAATGAACATTTGTGAATGGGGTACTAATGACCCATACATGTTAAATGATGAAAAGAAATGGACATCGGACATCCATTCATACCTGATGGAGACACCTAACCTTATCATCCTGAAATCCTGAAGACACTGACATGATACAAGACATGACAGAGGCTCATTGTGCAGACGACAAGAGCAGTAAAGTGGCAAGTGACGTACTCTAATAATTCCTCTATACATACATGTCTGGCCTACACTGTGTAGTTTTAGGTTACAAGCATGAGGAGGTGGCCAGCTAACAGGCAAAAAAACTTATGACAACTGCTACATGACTGAGCTTTAAATGTTGTGTTCAAATCTTGGAAATTTTGAAACACCATTCATAATAACTCACTTCACTAATATCCAAAGAGTAAATAATACAAGTGGCTTTACAGCCTTATTCAAGTCTCAGTGACATAGCAAAAAAACTCCTGGTAAAGACAAGGTCAGCCTTTCCTCAAATGAATCCATCATGCGGGGTAACAACGGAGGTCAGTTTGGGCTAGTGTGGGCACTTTTTATTCATGAGGAAGCACACACGTCTCAACATGCGGAGGGCAAATGAATATAAACATCACTGTACTGTCTCCTCTGAGGGGGATTTTTTACCCTTGGATCAAACTATGAACATGCATCAATGTATCGAGTGGAATAATGCATTTAACTCCCACAGGGATAACATTTCCTTGTCTTGGTCTCGTGTTAAAGCGTGGAGAGACTGAAGCCATCCTTTTTCCTGGCTAATGAGGATTTACTGTGAGATCAAATAAGCTCTGAAAAGGCTGACACTCACAGAAGACTATTGTAAATGAATACACTGGATAAAGTTAATACACTGAAGGGAATAGATGCAATGTTAAGTAAAAAATCTTTAGTCTGATGTGTATTTGTAGATGTGAGTTTTCTGACAGATACGATATTTTTATTGTTATTATTTTTCTGTCAATGCTCATAACTCTTTACAGATTACCATATATGCTAAAGACCAAATGCAAAATTTACTTTTTAATCATGTTATAATATCTGTACATTGTTACATCTTTATATTTTCTTTATTTACACTTGCATTAATCCATTCATCCAGTGTTTGTTTCAGTTTCAAATGTAGTTATGAAGTTACAGAATGTGTAATACTTATCCCAAAGAGACCAAAAGCATAAAGCACAGGTAGGGTCTTTGTGTGTGGAGTTTGCATTTTCTCAATGTGTCTCAGTTTCCTTCAAGCGTTCTCTTGGACCAAGTCATTTGCAACCATTATTATTGCAATTGTTATTACTAATTTGATAAATTATTTAACCATTGTAGATTTAATTATCTTTGAACATTTTATTTTGACATTACAGTAAAGAGGTTGGACTCAGATTGTCTCCTCGTGACTTGTGAGTTTCCATTCTGACCCACTCCTTTAGCTTGAACCTCAAGAGAAAACATAGGCAGTGTTTAATTTGGAAACGTTCCTGACCACAAATATGATTAAATGCCAAAAAGCTGGCAGATCACTAAGAGGAACAAACAGGGCAGCAATTAGAATATTTTGAAGATCGGTATTAGCTTAGAAAGGGTGGATTTAACTTAAGTATTATAGCTACTGTTCACTCATAATATAAATGGATTGTAGATGAGTCTGAAAAAAGACAATTCATCTTAGACCTTGTGTTTATGCATGTCAGGCAAGAGAGTGCAATGACGCCAGTTGCTCAGTGGTTGAATGACAAGGACTCTTGTCGCTCAGGCCCTTCTGTGCAGAAATTGCATAGTACTTCCTGTGTCTGGGCTGGTGTCCTCCAGGACATTAACTCAGCCATTGTGCCTAACGCAGCACTGAACAATGGGAAAGGACAAACTTCCTTATGAGGACAATATACACTGCAAAAAATAAAGGCACCACCTGGATTTAACAAAATGCTATGATCTGGGGCTGGTCAGGTGTAGGTTCAGTAACTGTTGGTGCTCCAAGAATGAGGTCAGCTGATTCCCTGTATATACTGAATGACCAGGTTTTGGATTATTTCTTCCCCGATTGCACGGGTATATTCCAAGATGACAATGCCAGGATTCATCGGGCTAAAACTGTGAAAGAGTGGTTCATTAGACATCATTTTTGCACATGGATTGGCCACCACAGAGTCCAGACCTTAACCCTACTGAGAATCCTTGGGATGTGCTGGAGAAGGTTTTGCACATCCAAAAAATGCCACAGCAAAGGCGTGCCATAATGAACGAATGAATGAAATATCAGAGTGTGTGACCTTTTTTGGTGAGGCAGTGTAATTTAGCCTTAACAACTCAAAACATGCACAGTAGGTAGTAATGTAAATCAATCTAATAATAGTTAGCTGCTTTGACATTGGTTATCTGAATATAGTGAAGGCATTTTGAACACCATAATGATACCTAAAAGTAATATCTTCTTGAACGAAATGTTCCTGATAAGAGAGAACTAATGACATTCTCTGACTGTTGTAGCCTGCACCTCTGCATCTGTGTTCTTCCTGTAGCTCTGTGTTATGCCTCCCACCCCTGTACCAAAACCCACTCCTCTGCAAGCTCAAGTCTGGACGATTTCCTGGGAACGACTGATATAAGGGCAGTTACCATCAACGCTCTGGTTCTCCTCCATATCCAAGGTCATGGTCTGTTTATGGCAGGGGTGGGCAAACTAAGGCCCGGGGGCCATATGCGGCCCGTTGACCTTTTTAATGTGGCCCACCAAATTGAAAGTCGACTTTTGGCACCGGGGATGCACAGGACAAGTAGATCTGCATCTCCTACTGTTTTTTAAATAAAGACAGTCAGGAGGAGAGTGATGATGAGAACATCCTGAAGGATAACAGAACTTTCACTGCTTTAAAACTGTACCTGTTAGTTTTGGAGTTTTTTTTAAGAAAAGAAAAAGCTGTATTTTAAGTTTTAAGTCATTTCAATAAATAGTAAATATCGTGGGACTTGAAATCATTAGTTGTAATGGTTTGTAATGATTTTCAATTAAATTAAAGAACATTTTCTACATATCCCATGTTATTTTTTTTCTCTTATGAGGTGGATTAGCAAAACAATCCATCTGCTCCTGGTCCGGCCCTTCCAGCAAAGTTTAAAACCCTGTCTGGCCCGCAAGTCAAAAAGTTTGCCCATCCCTGGTTTATGGGCATTGAAAAAGATGAAGTCATACATTTGGCCTGCTTCAGGACATTTTTTTAGGTTTAAAGAGGGAGTATTATGCAAAATAGACATTCTACTGTTATAACATCCTTCACTCATCAGAAACATGCTTGAAGAGGTTTTAGATGGCATCCATGCATGTCTGAGTAATTCTCCCGGGCCTTATGTATTTGTACCCTCCTTACAGTTAGCAATAATTTTCTACAGCTTCACAAACCTGATAGGATGTGCAGCAGTTTCAATAGCTGCTCATGTATGCCGATTATGCTGTGATAGTGCTTTGAGGGAGGTGAGACTGAAAAGAAAAAAAACAAAAAACAAAAAAAAAGAAATTTACTAAACCTACTAATAAGTAGTTTTTGGCAAATATAGCATTTTTAAAACAATAAAAAGTAACATGGTGATCTAAATTAATGGTCCATAGGATTAAAATACTCCCTCTTTAGATTTAAGTCATGGCACCTTTCTTTCATCTGGCCATGTAGTTTTTAATTTGAGTTGAAGTTATTGCAGGTAATTCAGAATTAATTTCATCATTGTAATCCCAGTTTTTGATACAGCTGTCGTGTAAGCTGTGAACACTTCTCTTATTGATATGATTAATTACTAAACCAGTCAGGCCTACAACATTTGAGACTATAAAATAGATCATGCATATAATTAAATCCACAGAAATTGACTTGTTTCAATCCGAGGGGGTTGGATTTTACCTTGCTGTCTTGTAGCAACTACTGATTGAACCAATAATTAACATTAACATTTACATTAACATAGCACCGAATAGAGGGAAGAAACCAACAATGCCACCTGGGACACAGGGCCAGCTAACGTAAAAGGCACATAGGTTCGTTGTTGACGAACAGAAGCATAAATGCCTATCAGAAGCATTACAGTTCATTTCTACATTTTCCATAAATGTGTTCAATATGACAGTAATGTTTCCAGGAGTTAGAATAATTCATTTTACAGTTCCAGTTTATAGTTCCAGTTCAAATCTCCGGAAACACCAGTAGACAGAAAAGTAAGAAAAGACAAGGCGACAACAGTGCACTCCACTCCATGGCCCATAAAGTAAAAGCCACATTACCCCCGATTGTACAACTAAGCTATTGTTTGGAGGTCCGATATCACAGCCATAAACCATATATTTTACCTTGCTGTCTTGTAGCAACTACTGATTGAACCAATAATTAACATTAACATTTACATTAACATAGCACCGAATAGAGGGAAGAAACCAACAATGCCACCTGGGACACAGGGCCAGCTAACGTAAAAGGCACATAGGTTCGTTGTTGACGAACAGAAGCATAAATGCCTATCAGAAGCATTACAGTTCATTTCTACATTTTCCATAAATGTGTTCAATATGACAGTAATGTTTCCAGGAGTTAGAATAATTCATTTTACAGTTCCAGTTTATAGTTCCAGTTCAAATCTCCGGCTCCAGATTCACTCCTGTAACCGTTAGCATCGCGAGCCTCATTTGAGCGGCGCTAAACGTTATGGGTGATGTCACACTTGCTTAGTCCACTTCTTTTATACAGTTTATGATCACACCACACATACACACCTGTATCTATCTAGCTTCTCAGACTAAGTTTCTTAATGTCTGACTACCTCTGACAACCTTATCAAAACCAGCATGATTTTTTGTTGAATTTGTGGTTATAATGTGGATATTGGCTTTAATAATTGATCGCAGGCTGTTAGAATCAATCATTTTAGGCTATTAGCTTGCATGCGTAAGTTAAATATGCAGCCATAATTCAAATTCTATTTAATGTTGCCTCATTATAATCTGTTCCTTAAAAAGGCTGTACCAGATTTTAGCTGTCTTAAAAAACATGAAAAATAGAACGTGTTCATTTTTAACATTTTGCAGTAGTCCAAAGATATTGTACTACACAACAACATACCCTTATGCAATGGGTAACCATAAGTCATGTCTGTCATCACTTCTTATGCCCTCTTGTATATAGCTGTGATTTTATATTTTATTATTTATTTTTTCTATTTTATGTTGACTTGTACAAACACATTTATATAATTATGCCTAATCTGACACTTGTCTCTTGCAATCTTTCGTGCTACTCATTTGGAATTTACTATGACTATTTTTTTTTTCTGTTTGTTATTTTATTTTATTAAATTATCTTGGGATGAAAATAATTTCCTTTGTGGATCAGTAAAGTTTGTCTAAGTCTAAGTTCTAATATTCATCACTTACTGTATATATTCCTAGCTGTTGTGATTATTCTGTGATGATCTTTGTTTCTCTTTTCCATTTGTTTGGGTAATGCTAACAACAACTAGTATTCTAACTCACACTTCCTGTTTATTAGACAATAAAATGTTTTTTAATTCGATGCAGGCAGCATGTTGTCATGACCTCAAGAGCATCTCTACAGTATATCTGTAATGTGGGAAGACAAATTTTGCTCAAATACATGTGAAAAAAATCATTTATAGGCCCTCTAAATAGATAAGTTTATTTCAGATACATTTTGTTAGCTGACAAACAAACAGATTGCTAATAACTGCTTTCTATTATTTTTTTGCTAACACATGCGATCACATAAAGACTAACAAAACAACTCAAGCAAGACAATTAAGCCATTGAGATCCATAATCTGGCATGGCAATGCATTGTTGAATGGGATAAACAATTTCGTGTGATTGAAGTGGAGAGGGAGACTGAGCGAAGAGGCCGACTGCTGATACTAAAGGTGCAGCATAATTGCCTCCAACGAGCTCTTAATAATACAGTGGAGTGTGTCATGCAGTATTATTTGCTAATGTTATCAGAGTACGTTGGTGATTAAAATGCTGATAATGTAAATGTCGTGGACACAGAGGACTGGTGATAGAAAGAGAATCAGATGTGAATAGTACTTAGTTACATTTACACAATTAACCTTCTAAATAGACAGTATTACAATTCTATGGGGTATTCCTTGTTAAAACATAACAGCAACTCAATTGGTAGAGCGTTTGTCCACCAATTTTAAGGTTGGTGACTCTCATATATCATATATCATTGGTTGCCCGGTCAGAGCCCCTGACCCACAAGTTGGCGATATGATTAAATTTGCTGTTGTTTTGTCCTTGGGCAAGACGATTAACCTGTTTGCCCCCTGCACACACTGGTGTGTGGATGTGTGTGAATGGATCCTTCATGTAAACCTCTTTCAGTGCTTTGAAGGTGGAAAAGTGCTACATCAAAATGTGACTATTTACCATATTTAAATGGCCACTTTGCCTTTTATAGTTGAAAATGTTTGCTATAAAAAAAATATTGAAATGTTTAGCTAGTTTCAGTTTCATTTTTGGTCCTCTTGAGTCGTGCTGCTTTCCACAATGTGCCACTTCCCTTTCATGTACCACAGTACAATCAATGTCCATCCTACCCATAATGAAACTATTGTGCATTGCATCAGGTTCATGAAGTTGTAGTTACGTACAATAGCTTGTGTTAATAATACAAGAATCACATTTCAGAACAGATGTAAACTACAGGGTTAGTTTAGTGCAGAAAAAGGAGATATGGAAATTAAGTAAAGGAAATTACGGTACTTAAAAAACTGCTGCCTTTGTGATTTGCTAATTGTGCCCTTTCAACTTGCAGTTTCAATAAAATTGTGATTAATCTGACAGAGTGGCTGATGTCACAGAATAGCAGCCTTGCTTCCTTCACCCCAGGGCAGCTACGACTACATATTAGCTTATCACCAGTTGTGAAGTGTACCAACTGAAGTAGCTTGACAAGCTTGTAAAGTGACATATACATTAAAGGCATTATTAGCCTGTATTATTATTATTATTACTATTATTATTAGCCATTATTAGAAACTCGCAAAGAACAATACCCAATACGAGGGGTATTGTTCTTCACAAGTTTCTTTTTCTCTATTATTATTTTTCCTTGCAAACAATCGCGATTTTGAGGGCCTGAACATTGACGAAAAGTCCCACATGGAGGTATCAGATCGACCGGCGTAAAATTTTATAAAATGAGCAGCGCGACAATGACCACAGTGACCCCACTCATCAGCGCCTCCTGGAAAATCCACATTTTGAAAGTCTATGGGAAACCAAAACGCAAATTTTGGCGTAGGCAAACAAAATTCGGGACAGTGGTAGAACTTGAGGAGACAAGCAAAAAAACCAAAGACGGCGCAGCTCTAGGACGAACAGGAAGTTGGCCATATTGGATAAAAAATTTGCCGCCGTTTTGACCACGTGCTGTACAAAATTAGGGAAGTCTCCGGGGTTTTGTCCAAATTAGCTCAGATTTGGTACATTACAACTAGACACAGGATCACAAAAGTTATCCATGGTTTTGAGAGCGCACTTACGGTTTGGCCGTAGCACGCCGGCGAATAACGCCTTCGCTGCGTTTTGAATACGTGTTGTTCAAAATTAGGGAATTCTCCGGGGTTCAGAGCTCAGATTTGGGATGTCACATCTAGACACATAGACTCACAAAAGTTGGTATTGAGTATCAACACTATTCCTTAGAATCAAAATCAAGACTGAAATTGTATAGTGCAATAATTATTATTTAGAGGTAATGGTGGCAAGCAGAGTGATTGACAGCATGAACTACTGACAGTAAGTTAAATAAAAGTGGAAATTGCATCAGATTCTGAGCCTGTGGTCAGATCTGGGAAATCAGTCAAAAGATGAAGCCATCTGACTAAACATAAAAGTCCTGCGAGCAAAGCCAGCTTGAATTGTTGACTGTGATGGTAAACACTGTCATCTGCTGTGGCGTCTATATAAATCAGTATATCCAAGTTGTTAGTTATCGTTCGTGTTATCTTTATACATGGAATACTGATTGTCTATTCAGATGGATGCGGAATTTGATCTGAATACGAAACGGTAACGAGAGTAACCTTTTCTAGTCATATGTCCTTATACTGGAAAGTTGTTTATAAATCCTTTTAATTCCTGGTATCTTTCACTATTTTGATTGACAGTTTCATGTGTGTGAAGGATGTAGCTCTCACCCAAAGGTATTTAGCTGATTCTATGTGCAGTGCCTCTAGAGGTGAAGGAAGATCATCATTCTAAAGATTTGGTTTGATTGATAAAAGTGTATTGTGAGCATGAATACAAGTGTGGTATGCAGTTCACTATGCAGCCTATACCTCCACCTCTCCAAGTGGACGGCTCAATAAGGGCAACCGCATATCTTCACAATTTTAAACCTTAAGACTTTTCTTTTGAGCCAAATTACAGTCATTGCACCATTGACAATCGATTTACTTTCTCCGTTGCCTTAGGGACTCAGTAGCAGCTTCACACACTCTTGTTTTCACTCTTGTGTTTTTGACGATAAGTGCCCAGTGTTTTGTTCTCTCCATTTGTGCCAAAGTGAATATATCTTTATTTGGGCCAAGCTGTAATCTCTGTGTGCCGGGTCTACTTTGTTAGCTGATTATTGGCCAGTGCTAGCCTTGATGGATACTGCTGCAGGCTCTTTTGACAACAGCAGTACCTGGATGAAACACATGCCTGAAGTCTGTTGTACTGAAGAGAATTAATTAAGAGAGAGATAGTCCAGCGGCAATTCTACAACATAATGATGTGTCAATTACTGGTTGTTTTTTAAATCCTTTAGTGAAAAGAGGTAATATAAATAAATCATAATAGATATAAATGTTACCACTAATTATTTGATTCAAAAATCCCTGTGAATAAAGGCTGGTAAAAGCCAAAATTTGTCCTCCAGAATGATTTTAATGACATGATATTAGAAATACAATGTAATGATACTTGAAATTAAGAGTAATAAAGTCTATATTTGTTAACCTTGCACAGCAAGATTGATTCTCTCAATATTTGTGAGTTTACAAGCTCAAGAGATTTCATCTTGGCAAATTCTGTTTGTGAAAAATGGGCAAAATGGGTAAAATTGTTTTCGAATCCAGCTAAAAAATATAGAAAAAGCTTTGGACAAGCGGATTTGTGGACAGGAAAGATGTTTTGTGCTGTTCTCTCAACTGGATGTAACAAAAGTAATGGTGGACATAGATTAATTTTAAAAATGTAGATTCATCTCATTGAAATTTTTTAAATTAATTTAGAATAATCTAGATTAAAATGGTTCATTCAGAATATGTGCGCTACCTAAGTAATGACTACAAGTAAGTCCTTGAGAAGAGGTTTCTTAAGATAGGGGACAAATTAAACCAGGGGCTCATCTACTGTTTCCAAAATGTATCACTGACTGCTTGAGAAAGCTGATACTTTGATACTTGAAAAATGTTCAATAAGATGTACTTGGGTAAACTGTTTTTTCAGGTCACATAAAAATTTCAACTGTAAGTGTGATGGAGCATACACACCCCGCCTCTACCATCTTTTTATCCTTCGCGGCTTTCTCTGCGGCATACTGCTCATGTATTCTGATAGTTTGTAAGATGGGTCACCTGTGGCTGCCTGGAGAACAAGCTCAAGCCCATCATCCTCAACCACTCTGATGGGTCGGCAGCTAGTGGCAATCCATTGAGCAATAAGATTAGTTAGCTTGTCTGATAGAGCTGCGCTGACGGGCTTACGTCGGTTGCACTCAAACAAAGTAGTTTGACAGCGACTCTTCCCCGGCGTTTCAGTGCTTGACCCAGCATCAGCGTTCGTTAAGGGATGCTTTGCGTTTAGGTGGTACTTGACACTGGTAGATCTCCTACAGTAAACTAATTCCGCATATCATAAAATGCAAACAACCTTAGACTTGTCTCCATTGGGAAGCTTTTTAAAAATGAATTTTCCCTGAAGCAAACCCGGCGGCTTCGTAGCTGCATCCATGTTGGCATGTGGTGTTCGTTGTGGTATTTCACAATAGCAATTCGGCTAGGTATACATCCGCGCTAAAGGTGAAAGTCATCATAGTTCGCTTAATATAGACCCAGCTCCCTGCCCAACTTTGAGAATAGATTAACAGCGATATTTTTTATGTCGCCCGATAAGAGTCCCACACGGGGTGGCACGTTAACGCCGATAACAGCCCACCACTAATTGCGTGTATTGCACTAATGAACCTACTGCACCTATTGGTTTGTCAGGTTGTTGTGTACGGTTTTGTAACGTACTTTTGTATAATTTTGAACTGTCATATCATATGAGAACAAGAATGATGGAGGCTTGTGGGGTGAGTACTGCACAGAATCTTACAGCTATCTGTAAAGGGGGTTTGAATAAAGCCTGGGAGAGAGCTTTTAATTACTGAACCATGTATGGATGACATGTAAAACCTCTCCAGGCGTGTTTTTGATTATAATATGATAGCATGCTTGAAAAAAATCTATTTTGCATAATATCCGCTTTTTAAGTAAAATGAATGACAAATAAGAGTATAATAACACTTAAAGCCTCTGTGGCTGTCCATCAATACACCACAGCGGAGACGAGTTTTGTTTGCACTTTGCTTGTTTTTATTGTTGTTTTGTAGAATGAATGAATGATGTCTTTGTATTATTTTTGTTTGGAGAAGCCTGACACATTTATGACCTGTGATTGGTGTTTTCCCTCCTGTTTAGACAGCTCTGAAAAAGAAGAATGATGACACCTCTCAGTTAAGACAAAGATTATTGTTATTTTATATGGTACGGCATGACAGGAAAAACTCTTTCAGTGCTTTGTAATTAGTCAGCCCACCTCAGATGAAATATATTCTTTCATAAGTCATATTGTGTCTTTTCTGGAACATTTAGATTTTTTAAAATCACAATATTAATCTAATACTGCTATTACTATTAATAAAAAGTCCGTTGTCCCACTACTGGGATGTGGGTGGAGATAAAGATCAAAACAAGAATTTTCTGAAGCCTTGAAAGGACAATACAGGATTACGCAAATATGCATGAATCAATTCAACTACAACTTAAATCAAACTAATAATGAGGTTCCTATTAACTTTTGACACAATTTGTTAGTCTTTTCCTAAATATGCATTTTAGACATAATCTAATTTACTTTACTTGAACTCCTCCACAGCATCGGCAGTGGTGCGGTCGCTGTATCGAACCGTTGTGGTGAAGAGGGAGCTGAGCCGAAAGGCAAAGCTCTTGATTTACCGGTCAGTCTACGTTCCTACTCTCACCTATGGTCGTGAGCTCTGGATAGTGACCGAAAGGACGAGATCTCGGATACAAGCGGTCGAAATGAGTTTCCTCCGCAGGGTGGCTGGGCGCTCCCTTAGAGATAGACTGAGGAGCTCGGTCACACGGGAGGAGCTCGGAGTAGAGCCGCTGCTCCTTCACGTTGAGAGTAGTCATCTGAGGTGGCTCGGGCATCTGGTCCGTATGCCTCCTGGGCACCTCCCTTGGGAGGTGTTCCGGGCATGTCCCACCGGGAGGAGGCCTCGGGGAAGACCTAGGACACGCTGGAGGGACTACGTCTCCCGGCTGGCCTGGGAACGCCTCAGGGTTCCCTCGGAGGAGCTGGAGGAAGTGGCCGGGGTGAAGGAAGTCTTGGAATCCCTGCTTAGACTGCTGCCCCCATAACCCGGCCCCGGATAAGCGGAAGAAGATGGATGGATGGATGGGTCTAATTTACTTTGAGAAACTAGGGTGTAGTAAATCGAGCAACCTAAGCCATAACTTCTCATTAATTGCATGCTTGTATTTATAGCATCTTCATGAGAGTTATAGTATGTGTATAAATCCTAAAGCAGACCTAAGTAACTTTCTTCTTTTTATTGAAGGCAGTATGGTAACATAAAACGCATATAATATTGTCAAATATTTAAAAAGAGCCAGAGAAACACCCCAAAAATACATCTTTAACCAATACATGCACTTACAAAGATACTTAATGATGTCAAAATGCTACATATCAACTTTATAACTGATAAAGTAGGAAAGAGAGGGTGAATCGTCTAGCCCAACAAAAGTAAGCTCTGGTCAAAGCTGGGATGAACCACTAACCTTATAATTATAAAGACAATTGCTCTATTACTTTCCCCTCCATCTTTAGGTTGATTTAACATAATACTTTCACAAGACTTTCTCACTAAATTTCAATATTTTGACCTATACTTTGGAAACATATTTTTCCAGCTTGTTTCTCAGAGGTGTGTCGTTCTGCAGAGGATTTGAAAGCATATCCTGTACACTCTATGACAGCCATCAATATAATGCCACAACATTTCCAGCATTTTTGGCCCCAGTAGTATTATGCAATTTCAATCACGTAGCATGGTTCAAACAAGGTTTTCTGTTGCTGCTCCTGTTTGATATTGCAGTAGTGTATTTGACATTTTGTTGATAAAATGTGGTTCATTTTTCCACATCTTCCGCATGATTGATCCCACTGGCATTTCGCAAGATAATGAGAATCAGAAAAAATAAATAAATCCAAGGATTGATTTTTCCCAGAACCGTTGTGGAAAGTCGCCCTTCCTTCCTAAGAATAACATAACAAGAGAACATCTTCATAAACACGTCTGACACTTTGCAAAAATGTCACTGGGCACAAATCAATGGCTACTTGACTGTCCCTTGACCTGTGAAATGGCATTTTTGTGTCCTCTGTGTATTTTAATGAGCAGAAGAAGGAAAGAGAAACAGTTCTATCCTTGACCTCAATTAATCTTCTGCATGATCTTCCAAAACGTTATTGACTTGTAATAGCTCTGTTTGGATTGTCCACAGATTTGCTCTTTTTAGACAAAGGCTAATATTGCACATTATTGGCAAGATGTATATAGCAATGTATTGGTGTAGAGAAAGTAAGGAAAAGACCTGTGGGGCAACTCTGAAGCTGCTGGGTCATTACTGGTAAATACATTTATTACAATATAAAGTTAAATAATTATATATAAATGCTTCTATTTACCATTGTAACAAACAGGCCCATTAGCCAACAAGTAACCCAACTCACCCCATTAACCCTTCACTTAATACACTTTTAATTACACACATAGCACTTTTATAGCAAACAACACTTTTGAAAACATATTTTGCCCATAAAAAGCACATTGAACACAGTTGTTTTGTTTTAAAATACATTTCTTAATTAAATTATTGTTTTTCCTCTACAACTTTTACATACTTTGCTGGGAAAGTAGACATATAAGTAATCTACCATTTTTATTCATTCATTCATTCATTCATTCATTCATTTTCTCCCGCTTAATCGTGCTGGGTTGCAGCACGCTGCCCATTACTCTGTGCACCAGACCCAGACCCTATGAACCCCTCTGCAGGTGGTGAGCCCACAGGAGGACCATTTTTATTATTATTATTTTCAGTATAAATGGTGCAGTATCTGTCCAAGAATATTTTGATGTGTGTGTTTTATAGTGTTTTAATGAATGGTGTTTTGCATGTTACGCCCCCTAGAAACGAGTTTCCTTTTAAGGTTCTAAAGAAATGTAAAGGGGAAGCAGGATGGTGTTTAATTGGTCTGGAGGTTTTAAAGTTCACTAGGTGCATGCTTTTAGGGTATTTATGTATATAGTTTTGGTTTTAAAAATACTTGTCTTTAGTGTTTTTCTTCATGGAGAGTTTAGGATCTTTTTAAAGCTAATATTAATTTGCTGTCTCTGTTTTAGCTTGTATAGTTTGTAGTAGCACTTTTTACAGATACACAAAAAGAAAAAAAGAAGTGAACCACATATTTAAGTGTTTACTCAAGTCCAGACTTCTCATGGCTAACCTACATCACAAACTTGATGAGACTATGAGAAGTGATGGAACAATCTCCAACTCTATTGTCTACATTATATGAAACTTAAACAGGCACTTTCAGATGGACTTCGGCCTCCTCAGATGCAGAGTGTCTGATTGTTTGTACACAATCCCACCCACTGTTCCCACCTGGAGGTACTACTTCCTGGGGCCTCGTGCTGAGTGAGGGTTGGTCGGTTGTTTGTCTAGAGCAGAATCGCCTGTCTCTAGTACTTGAGGAGGGGGCTTTGCGTGAAGCTCTGTATAAGCACTTTTCTTCGCACGTATTAGATAATGGACATGTGGTGAAAAGGTCTATGTTTTTTGCAAAGAACCAGAACCAGAGATCTCTGGGTGCACTGGATTTGTAAAAAATCTTCCCGTGCCTCTTTCCTCAATGAAAGACGGTCCCAGCTCTATGACTAAGCGAGCTAATCTCAATTTGACACATGAGATGACGTTTGTTTCTTCCCGAGCCTGGTTTATTTGACCAATCAAAAACTTGTACAATATGTAAGACTAGCTCAAGATCTGGAGCTGGGTCTCCATGTGCTGTACGAAAGCCGTCCACTGCTCCTGACTAGTTGCCCCAGCAGTACTGGTTAAAAGATGGTTCGAATCCAGAGGGTGAACATTCCTCTTGAAGAATTAGTGAACCTTAAACTTAACTTGGATTGGAATGATTAATGCAATGTTAAGAGCAATAAATACTATGTACTAATGATCCAACGCATTATAATAAACTTCCAAAATGTGTTCCAAGTAATAATGTGAAAGACTATAGTATAAACAGGTTTAACTAAAACAACTGGTCTTACTTAGTGTGCAAGACTGAGTCTACTTGATGGTAAATCTTTTATCTTAGATTGTTTTCTGACCTGACATCCGTACTTACTCTACCATACAGTCCCAGTGCTATAGCGTACGTTGTAGTGTTTGACATGGAGCTGAGCATTGGTTCTCTTAGCCTGATATAAGAGGCAGTGATGTAGAACACAGTACGTCTACTCTGCTTCGTGTTCTGACACCTCCACAGCTGCCACTTCATATCAGCCCGCACCAGCGTTCAGCAGAAGGGCATCAGGGTCGAGGAAATCCATACCTCCTCTCCCAACAATGCAAGTCAGCTTTGTGTTGCTGAAACATTTATAATTCATGTAATATTTATGAGCACGGGAAGTAAGGTGGAATGCAGATCTCAGTATTGGAATGTGCTTCTATCTATGCTGTACTAAAAAAATGTTTGTGAGTGGTGGATAGAGAGCAACACTGGTTTCTCTGCATAAAAGTTCAAAATCTCATTTCAACAACACTGATTTTGATTTTTGCGGAGTGAGAAGCAGCAGCCCAAAGCACACCAGGGTCCTCTCAACATACAGGTGACAACAGGTATTTACCAACAATGCAATGCCTTTCTACAAAAAATAGTTTTAAAATTGTGTGTAGAGTTTTCTAGTCCCACTTAAAAGTTAGTTTAAACACTTACCTGGAATTTACACTTCGAGCACCAGCAGCAGTTGGCAGAGCTGCATATGAACATATTTTTAAAAGCTTCAATTTACACAAGAGGCAGTAGAGCTATTCTTGTGACGCCAGCCTTTGTGTATTCTCACATTTACACACCAAACATTTTACATTGTTTATGTATTCATTGTTGATTGGATGAATTATGTTCTAAATCACAGCACGAAAGTTGACAGCATGAGAGACAGTGCTTTGCAGTGACAACAAGCCATATCTGCGATGCACCCATTAATTAAGCCAATCACCATTTCACTTTTGTTGTCTGCAGCACATGACTTTGCCTTCAGAGGTTGTTATTGTGAAGTTGCTGTCTGATTCCGTAAAGTATCTTATATCTATCCTCCACGGTTGTAAACTTTCCATAGTCCATCACAAGTCATTCCTCAAGCTCCTGGATGCAACTATATGTAGTGCTCTGCAATTGATCCAAATCAATATTTTGTCCTTTCGAATTGTCATTGATCAGCTTTCTAGTTGCTAGGTCTTCAGCTAGTCAATAAAAGCATGTAGTTTGGAGCAGAATTCAGTCTGTAGAACATTTTTCTGTATTAAATGGGATTTTAAACAAGTCCAGCTTGTTTATGTTCAGGCAATTAATTCAACAATTTTATTTCTTTTTTATTCATAAAAAAAATAAAACAGGTAAATTTTTTATCTTGCTCAGTCCAAGTTTGCGCGTTTTTCTGTTTAGTTAGCTTTGGGTGCTGGTTTCCATTAAAAATAGCTAGGTCAAGAAGTCTTGCTGTACTTGTTGTACTGTACATGTATTATACACACTATATGGTCCAATTTACTTTTAGACCTTGGAAGGAAATAATATTTCTGTATGTTTTTCATATAGACTATTATTAAGTCAGGGTAGTTAAGAAGTAATTTATTTGTGGATGTCTTTTAAACAGCGAAATTGACTCTTAAGAACATTAATGTCATTACATGTCATAATGTTGTTACCTCATCAAAAATATACCTGGAGTTGTGTTTTGTTTCATTCAAGAATGTTTGAGTAATCCTACATAATTAGTTTTCCTACGTTTCCCAAGCTCAAAATACTCTGTTCCAACTTGTGAGGTCATGAAGTGGTTGTTTTCAAGTTAACACCTACTACCTACCTTTAGATTAGTAGAAATTGTCAATTCCAGGGCTGAAATCATCCAGTTGATTCTTGTGAAGGTGTATGGATCTTAAAAATGCAGTGGAGCACTTCCTCTATGACATCACAAGATGGAACAGTGTGTTTTCCATTTGACAGAAGAACTAAATATGCAGGGTTTGTGTGTTAGTCATGTGTGAATGAAACAAAACAAAACTTCAAGTATATGTGAGATGAGGAAACAACAGATCAGGGGAATATAGGCCCTTTAAACCTTTTCAATCAGAATGTTTATAGACCTTCTGGTGACCCACTTTTGCCTCTAAATGCTACTAATTTGAGAGTTCAGAAGTTTTGTGGCTAAAATATGATTTAAAGTAGGTTGATTTGTGTTTAATGTTCTATGTACATTTGCACCAACACATTAACTAGGCATCAATTCTCTGGCCTTTAAAATGGCTTAATAGATTGGCAAAATAATACAATCAGAATGATGCTGGCAGCGAATAAGGTGAATACTGTTGCAAAATGTCCCTCTACTTTTCCTCACATTTTAGCTTGACACACAATTCGCCATGGTATAAAATTGAATGCACTTTTGTATCATGTCTCTGATGCCCTTTTGAAATAGCTGTATTCTGTACCGGTCGTGGCTGTTACTTTAGCATTAGGCAGCCCAATTTGGTCCAATTTGGCAGTCAACTGTGTTTTGTTGTGCACTCGTAATAGTGCAGGCAGACTGCATATGGAAGCGCTTCTTTTACTCAGAGCAGGATGCAGCGATCTTTATGGTTATGGCTGTCTGTAATTTCCACAAATACGCACTGACACATTAGAGACAAGTAAACAATTTCTTTCAAGCGCATTTCCTTTTTTTTTTTTTGAGTGATTCAGTCATTCTTTCACTCGGAATAACAAAATGATCTGAAAAACTGCTATGTAGAGCGGAGGAGGAGAAATTCATCGACTTTGGCCTGATTAAAAAAAAGATTTGCAATTTGCCAGAATTTACTAATAGCCTAAATAAAGTTTGTCAGTTAGCAGTTGATCTCTTGACCCACATTGAAGTACACTAGGATTTCGAAAATATATTTCTTTCACCTTCACTGCAAAATTCTCGTCTGGTTTCTCAGAATTGTTTAGCAGATAAATATAAAACAAAAAAACAAAAAAAAAACACAGACTGAAATAATCTACATCTACAAGTAATCCCGTAGTCTTTCCTCTAAATACAATTTTGTTGTTAAATTAGTTTTAACATAACATTATTGCCTAACTGCTAATGCTAAGAGTTATTTATCTTCATTTTTAATTGTATGCACTTCAGCTGCCATTCTTGAACTTAACTTTGCAAAACTGTAATCTCACCATTGTGGGACCAATATATTATATTTTCCTCTGGCTGAACAATTTTGCTATTTCTTCTCAATAAAGTCAGTATATAATATTACGGTCATTTAGACAGAACTCCACCAATTACACCCTTGCCTGGCATTAACTTATATAATAAAATGACTTAACATGTCCGCGTCTGCTAGCTAGCGTGCGTCTCCACTTCCTCTCTGCACGCGTCACTCTCTCATTTGTGCCAGCCAAATTAAAAGCATTGGAAGAGCCACAGTTCCGAGGGAGTCTCACCACAGTCAACCAACATCTATCCACAACACAGAAGGTCCCCAGTGTCACGAGCCTGTCATTACAACAAGAAACGCTATCCGGGCGATTGCACATCGAAATGTACACGGTGATATTAAAGGGTTTCATAGCAGATCCATCATTAATGTCAGAATACAGCATGGAAGAAACAAAGACATGGACTTAAGTGATCTAACACAATGACCACAATGATCAGGAGGCCAGGATGATAATGCACTTGTGGAGGCCAAGAGTGGTGGAATAAAGTAAATATAACAAAATTATAATAAGCTAAATATAAAGCAACAACACTACTGGAAATGAATCTAGAAGAAAGTAAATATGTACCACAAGCCCACAATGGACCACCACATTCCATGACTGACCAGCCTAGTACCCAGCTTCAACAAAGGACTCCAGACATGACCGACCAAACCATTGGCTCCAACGGCACCATGTCAAATCATGGGTGTCTCACCACGCCACTGACCCAGCTGAGACCCAGAATATTTTGAACCGAGAAATTAAAAAAAAAATCATCATTGAAACAGGCAAGGAAAAGATTTGCATTTTACCCTTGAAGGTGTAAATTAGTAATCTTTTAGTGAGTGGTGTCCAGTGGAAAAAGTGAGCTGCTTCACCATTAAATGACCTGATTGGCTCCATGTTGATCGATAACTTACTATACACTGTTCTTTTTTCTGGTACTTTGTAAAATATCACATGCAAAGATAATTTTTACACTGTAGCCATTGTATAGTTGAGGAAATAAGTATTTGATCCATTACTGATTTCATAGGTTTGCCCACTGACAAAGAAATTAGTAGTCTACAACTTTAATGGTAGGTTTATTTTAAAATATCAAAAAGAAAATCCAGAAAATAACTTTAAAGAAAATACTGAATATAAATTGATTTGCATTTCATTAAGTGAAATAAGTATTTGAACCCTCCAGCCAAAAAAGATGTAGTAGTTGGTGGCAAAACCCTGTCTCTATCACTTGGTAACACAAGGCTTCATAGGTTTTTCATAGGGTTAAAGTCCGGAGACTGGCTGGGCTAGTCCATGACCTTAATGTGCTTCTTCTTCTTCTTCATTGTCTTTGCTGTATGTTTGGGTCATAGTCATGTTGGAAGACCCATGACCCATTTTCAGTTTCCTGGCAGAGGGAAGGAGGTTGTCACTCAGGATTTTAATGGTACATGGCTCCATCCATAGTTACATTGACGTGGTGAAGTTGTCTTGTGCTTTTGGCAGAAAAACACCCCCAAAGCAGAATGTTTCCACCTGCATGCTTGACGGTCTTGGCAGCATTTCTCCTCTTCCAAACATGGCGAGTTGAGTTAATGCCAAAGAGCTCCATTTTGGTCTCATTTGGCCACAGCACCTTCTTCCAATCACTGTCTAAATCATTCAGATGTTCATTGGCAGACTTCAGGTGGTCCTCCACATGTGCCTTCTTAGGCAGAGGGACCTTGCGAGCGCTGCAGGATTTTGATCCACTGCGGAGTAAAGTGTTGATTTTTTTTTTATGATTTTCTTAGTGGTACCAGCTGCCTCACACCGGGCTCACACTGCATCCAGATCCAGATCCGTTCCATCCAACGGATCCATTTCGATTGATGAAAAGTACGAGGGCAAACCACACTGCATATGTCCGTCCTTGCGCATCCGTTCCGTCCGTTACGGCCATCCGTCTTGGTTTGGTTCTTTTCAAATTTTTGATGGACGACGGAGCAGGCCGTAAGCTTTTTTGTGAAGCTGAGTGAATGGAACGGCTTAAAACGGCTTTCAAAAATAAATCTTGTTTTTCCGCCATTTTGCCTGTGTATTCATTGCGCCGTAAAGGCTACGTCATTTCCCTCACTACGTCACTCCGCGGAGTGGGCTGTCATTTCATTCATTCGGCATCATGACCCTGGATGATGACAGACTGATTACTGAGGTGCAGAACCACGAGATTTTATATAATGCTGCACATCCAAGATGTAAACACGAGCGGAGATACCGGTGCAATGAGGCTTTGTTTACCATTACTTCCTATATAGCAGTTAGTTATCGCGTGAGCCGGCGCTCTCGCAGGATCAGGAGCAAGGCCGTGGCTGGAGACGGAGCGGAGCAGGTGTGAGTTGCCTGACGTACGTAAAACGGACTGAGGATGGAACGGATCTGGATCTGGATGCAGTGTGAGCCCGGTGTTAAGCCTCTCGTGTAGTTCGTGTAGTTTCCCTTTTCTCATAATCATTGAAATCCCTTGACTAGAGACACCTTGTGTGGAGCCCCAGATCAAACTTGATTAATGGTAATTTTGTATTTCAGTTGTCTTATTAACAACCACATTTTTGCTTATGGTTTTGTAGCCCATTCCAGGCTTGTGCAGGTTGACAGTCTTGTCCCTGACATCCTTTGACAGCTCTTTGGTCTTTCCCATGTTGGAGAGTTTGAAATCTGATTGATTGACTGATTCTGTGGACAGGTTTATTTTATACAGGCGACTAGTTAAAACAAGTTTAATTCAGATGAGGAGTTGATTAAGAGTGTAAAACTGGTCTATGGGTGCCTGAACTCTTAATAGTTGGTATGAGATCAAATATTTATTTCACACAATGAAATGCAAATCAGTTAATATATTTTCTATCATGTGATTTTCTGGATTTTCTTTTCAATATTCTATCTCTCAATGTTAAAATAAACCTACCATTAACATTATAGACTGTTCCTTTCTTTGTCAGTGGGCAAACCTACAAAATCAGCATAGGATCAAATACTTATTTCCTCCACTGTAAATGTAATAACTTTCTGGCCAAACTCCAAACTAAATACACAAGGAATAAACCAAAGTAATGCATAAATAAATGATAAAAATCCTCTTGGTATATTAACATTCTATCATCACCTTCCGAAACAGCCTACCTGAAATCTAATCTCCCAAAGTCTTTAATGAACACGACTCTGTGGCGGCTATCTTAACTCCCCTGTCTGATGAATGTGAATCACCTTCATCCTTCTCTCTCTCTCCTCCTTATCACTGCTCCCCATCCTTAGCTGCCAGCCTCCAGACAGGCATTATCATTTCCCGCCCATTAGGGGTCCTGACACTGCTTATCAGATGGGGCAGTTCACGGACCACACATGGCTTCAGATACAATGTGTTCAGTAGGTGACCTTCATTTAGATCAATGTCCCGACAGTCAGTTCTGCTCATAACTACATATTCATTTTGTGCAAAAACATGTCCGCTATTGTGTGAGGTTAAAGGTCCTACATTATGCAAAATTGACTCTACTGAGCTTTAAGCCATGTTAGAACGTTGTTACCTCATCAAAAACATGCCTGGAGTGTTTTATTTGATTCACACGTTTGACTTAGCCTTTATATTCTACATCTTCTAAGTCAAAATGCTCTCTTCCACCTTGTGTTGCATAAGGTAAAGTTCTCATTAAATGATGCAGCATTATTAACATTGTATAACTCTATAATTACACCATATCTGATGAACTGTGTGGAAATTTGGGGGTCAACATGTAAAACTTACCTACAGCCATTATTTATTTCACAGAAAAGGGCCTGTTAAACTTAAAGTGTTGAAAATGCAGGATATCGTTGACTTAAGTATTCTCAAAGTCATGTATAAAGCAAAGTGCAATGTGTTACCTGTACAAAGACTTTGAGAAGAGAACAAGCCACTATAATTTAAAAGGAACCTACCTACTTGTTTAAAAAACCCAGATTCAGAACAAAGGTTATGGAGCGAAGTGTCGCAGTGAAAGCAATGGTCTTGACAAAGAAATCAAAGAAACAAGTACAATAACTACATTTAAAAAAACACATAAAATACAGTGCAATATGTATGTATAAAAAAGAAAACTAAGTGTTGTGCATGAAAGTTATGATCTCTGTTTGGAACTGATTATTATTATTATGGTGACTGAAATGAAACATACTGATTGGAAATTAGTTGAAGTAACTATCGGTGTTGGTGTATTGTCTAGAAAAGGGAAGGGGGGACAGATAACATAAGATTACTCTTCTTTCTGCTCCTTTTCATTCATTTATTTATTTTTTTTTTTGTATTTGGATGTTATGACACAGATTATGTCTTTTTTATGCTTTATGAATGAAATAAACAATAAATAAATAAATACATGTCATGAAGCAGTAGTTTTCAAGTTAACAACTATATTTAACCTTTTCTTCATTAGCGTTTGGATACTGCAGGGTTTAAATTATCCAAAACATTTTAATGAAATTGTATGGAGCCACATGACTATCACATGACATCATAGGGTCACACATAGGACAAGTTTTGCTGCAGATAACTCTTGAAGAGTTTTACTGCAACTTTTGCACTGCACTTCTCAGTCACCTTAAGAGGAGGACTGGTCAGGTAGGGTCAGCAGATTCTGTGTCAGGGCAGTTTGAGGAGAGAAAGAGACAAACGTGTCCCTCCTCTGTCTTGCATCTTCACAGCAGCCTCTAGGAAGAGTCAGGTGAACACAACAGGAAAGGTCTTGTTCTTACTCCTCTCTGGTGCTTCAGTTGGTGATGATGGTTTATTCCCTCAAAGTGTTTCCTCAGGAACGTCTTTTGCCACATTTGCTGCCACCACATATAGAGTAAAAATCCTGTTGCACCTCAAAAGTCCATAGCTAGCTCCTTCTACGTGTTGAACAAGATGTACATTCAAGAAAACCGCATAATATGGCCCCTTTAAAATACTTAGGAAACTACAAGATGTAAGCGTGGAACTGGCTGTGGAGTTCAGCATATTAATTACAACTTCACTTAATTTAATTGACAATATTATGATTATATGGAATGTTGTCTGAACAAAACAAAGTACTCAAGTTTCAGCTCTGTGGAGAGATGACCCTGGTCCCTGTATATGTATCCTCCCTGTGTGATCTACAGTAGTCTTGGTCAAGACTACCTTAGCTGGAGGATGTTTCCTACTGCAATTGTTTTGGGTTTATGGAGAAAAGCCAGAACCTTCTTTAAGTGAGGCAGGAGTGCTTGCCACTCAGCCACCGTTGTGCAACAGTTAAAATGTATATGAAGATGAATTTCAGAAATGTACTTCCATACCTCCATACTGGTGACTATCTAAGTAGAGGTAATTATATAACCTAGCAATCAAACAGGCACATTTACACAGTAGTTTTTATTTGACAAGACAATTTCTAATTTCTATTAAAAGTGACATGCAGATAAAATGCATAAGATAGTTTGAACTACAGTTCCCATAATGCACTAATGTCTGTAGCGCCAATTTGGCCCCTTCTTTGTTGCTAGTGCAGCAGCAGCAGAAAACAAAAAGCAAGACATAGTGAGAGGGACGGACTGTGGTTTCCTAACAGACTTTCAAACTTATTCCAATCAAGAAACAGACTCAGAACACATGGAGTGTGAGAATAGAAGCTTCAGAAAATGGCTAGAGTGACAGTCAAAGCCAGAGGAGCAGCCTCATGAGCTAAGGCTACACTTTATGGGGAGAGAAGTAATTTACATCGCACATCAGATGTACAGTACTTAATATCTACTGAGAGGTTGATGGTTTGTTGCCAAACTGTCTGCAGAAGTAAAGCTTGACCCAGGTGCTCTGGTTGAAAATATGACTGAACTGAAAACAACACAGAGACACTTTAGAATACTGGCTGAAGGTCTGTAAAAAATAATGAACATTACCGTATTTTTTGGGCTATAAAGCGCACCGGATTATAAGGCGCAGTATCAAATAATATGTAGATTGCTGTCATTGTCCATACATAAGGTGCATCGGATTATAAGGTG